>JAVHNF010103150.1:7811-35133 GCA_034783455.1 Micropsitta finschii | reverse complement strand
CACTTATAGAATCACAGAACGGTTTGGGTTGGAAGGAAGCTTTGGATGTCCAACCTCCCTGCAATGAGTAAAGACATCTTCAACTACATTAAGTTGCTCCAAGCCCCATCCATCCTGGCCTGGAATATTTCCAGGGATGGAGCATCTCCCACCTCTTTGGGCAACCTATGCCAGTGTTTTGCCACCCTCATTGGAAAAGATAGGGAAGAAAGATGTGTGTAAACCTCTCCTGCTGGGGACGTGGCTTCTCATCAGCAGTGCTAAGTCCATCCAGTGGAACTCATTGCTCTTAAAGCCCTACAGTGCTGCTTGGAGAGGTCCCTCGCTGCCTGAGAGCCAGCAGGACTCTGCCTCTGGGGCTGAGCCCGTCCACCCATAGCCCTGAGCGAGGTGGGGGCTGCAGCCAGCATGGAGCAAACCCCCTGTTAGAATAACGCCCTGGCTGCCCACCCTTGAGTGTTTACTCTGTGCATGTTTTAGTGCTGCTGGGGTCATTGCCACTGACCCAGGGACCAGTCTATCTCGCACTGATGTCAAGGGACTGACAGCCATAAAAAATGAACAAACTCCCATTTACCTACAGCCTATTCCTTGGCTCAGAGGCAGGATGGGAAGAAGACAAGAGCAACAGAGGCAACATGCCAGAAGGATGGCCAGGGCCAGAGCCAGGGCGTGCACTCCCTAGGGAAGAGGGAAAAACTGCCCAAGATTGGTTAAAGAGCCTTAACCATGGGATGAGGTTGTTGTATTTTATTGTATTTTAGTTTTAGTCAAACATGTCTGGAGATCAGGAAGGGATCAGGAAGGAATGCAGTGAAGGCCTGAGCAAGGGCACCTTTGTGTAGTGATGCCCCAAGCCTTGCAGAAGCAGCGGGCTCCAATCCTGCCCTGACCCTGCTTTCCCAGGGCCTTAGTTCCTGCCTCCAAGAGTTTCACCTTGGTGGGAAGCCCCACCTCAAGGGCACCCCGGGCTCACCCATGTCCTTGGCCTGATTTTGCCCTTTGGGGTGTCTCCTTTCCACTCTCTCCACCTTGCCCAGCTGGAGGTCACTGCTGGTTTACACCCAGGCTCTCCTTTAGGATTTATAACCCCATAACCTCATCTGAGTGCTACGGGACCCCATTTACAGCCCCAAGAGATGCCCCCACACAATGTGGCTCTCCTATAACACCCAGTCTCCACCCACAGCCCTTCTTGTTGGGACCCCAGCAGGGACCAAGCGCAGCAGCATCTTCCATGGGAGCAAGATCAAGCTCTTAATTCCTTGCTTCCTGCTACAGTCTGTGGTCACCATTACCCTGTGCTGAGCTCCCACGCTCTGTGTTCCCAGCCCTTTTTCCCTTTCCTTGCTTCCCTTGGTTTTAATGGGTCTCCTCTTGTACGCCAAAGGCTGGGGGGAGGAAGGTTTCAGCAGGGCTGGGTTTGTAGAGTGCTCTCAATGGTCTGTAACGTGCAAGCAAATCTCAGCTATAATGTAAAGCGTAATAAGCAGTTTGCAGGCTATGAATCTGCAATTAAAACAGTTATAGTTAATTTAAATAGTAGAAAATGAGGTTGATTTAATGCTTATTGATTTGGTAATGGGCACCGGCTGCATGTGACCAACTGACTCTGGGTCACAGCAGCTCTCATAAAACCACGGAGCTCCTCTTTACAGTGTGTTTACCCCCCACACTCTCCTCGCCGGCCCCTTCTCACCCACATATCCCCCTCCCCAGCATGGAACGCACCCTGTCATTGGGCACCACGACCCTCACCCTGTTTAGAGACAGCTCAGAGCCATAAGAGGGTTTTCCTGACCCCCAGGACTTCACATCCAGTCGTCCCCCCCATTAATAACAAGGGCTGCTCCCGGTGGCAAGTCCTTCTCTGCATGTCAGTGGTGGGCAGGCTGCACGGCGCGTCTAGCCACCAGCAATGCTAAAAATGACCATGTTCAACACTAAAGCGGTGTGTTTTTAATTAAAATTGATTTTGGACTAAGTCCCTAACTAGTGTTTCTAATGGCTGCCATTCCTTTTCCTGACTGCAGAAACTCGGAGTTAAGGAATAAAGGACAAAGAGGGAGCGAGCGGTGGGAAAAGGAGGAGGGGGGGGAAGGAAGGAGGCCGAGCTAAGCAGAGCAGCAGCTGCCTTGGATTTCAAGTGTCAGAGCCTAATCGGGATAGAAAAGCTCTGCTTTTGTAACCCAGCCACTCTGGCTGCCCTTCCTTGGGCTTTGACATCACTTACGTGCCAGGGTTTCGGCAAGCGGAAGAGATGGGTTTAAGCGCGCGAGCTGGAGTAGCAAAGCCACCCGTCTCACGTTACAGATTTAGTTCTCTTCTTCTTAATTCACTTTTGGCAGAGTCTTTATCAGGGTTCTTTTAATTATCAGCCCTTGGTTAATCCTGTGACTACATTGACGTTAATTCGTGGGTTATTATGTGCTTTAGCCTGCAGGAACCAAAGCTCCGTTGTAGTTTGTTAATGGAAGTTGGGATCTCTCTAAGCTGCCCTGGGGGATCGGGGCCTCACTCCCAGGTAATTTGGGGTTGGATTTGGCACCTTTGTCATCAAGTGCAGGTCTGGACCGGCATTATTTGAAGTGGGATTTACATCGCAGTGTCAGTTTGAGCTCCTGCTGGCCGAGTGGGGGCGAGACGCTTCCAGGAGCTCAGGCCTGGCAGGGGGGCGGGGAGAGCGGAAGCGGGCCGCAGCCCCGAGCGCGCTGGGCCCTGGCTGCTGCCTTGGGCTGAAGGGGGAAGGAGGAGAACGCCAGGCGAAAGGTGTCGGCGGTCGGGCCCGGCCTGCTGGCTCCTGCTGGCTCCTGCTCGCTCCTCGGCACGGAGCAGTGGTTTCTAAGTGATCGCGGGGCGGTGCTCCGGCTGCTCTCTGATCTCTCGCCAACAAACCCAGAGGGGCGGCTGGCGGCAGCGCTGCAGCGGCTCCACGGGCGCTACCGGCCACTCCCGCGCACGGAAGTCGGAGCCGGGGGAAGCCGCGCTGCCAGCACTGCCCCGCAGCGCCCCGCGGGAGGACGTCACTTCCGGGGTGGTGTCTGGCTCTGTCGGCGCTGCGTTAGGGGCAGCCGGTGGGCCTGCCGGCTGTCTGAGGAGCGCCTTCGTACGCTGAGGCGCCTCGGGTGCGGGACGAGCGCAGCGTGTCTGGGAGGTGACCTGGGGGAAGCCTGGAGGAGCGGCCACCCTGGGCCACTGCACTGCTGAACGTGCAGTAGATTCCTTCTAACTTTTCCTCCCGAGCAGCTGTTGGTGACAACCCGGGTGTGCTGACTTACGAGGAGGCGAATACCTGCTGGGCTCAGCAGGACCCTGCTCAGGATTTGGTTTCCCTCATGCACTGCCTGATGGGCACGGTTGATTTAAAATAAAACAGAATACAAGAACAGAGCAAAAAAAGTGGCCCGTAGGTGTTCAAACTTAACATCTCTGCTGAGCAACATTCTTGGAAAACAGCAATGTTTCATAGTTTATTGCTTTTCTGTGTTTCTCTTGTATCTCAATTTAAGTTAATCTCTGAGGAGCTGGTGTCCACTTGTTTAGTGCTGTGATGGTGGTAGCTATCATCACTTGGAGAAACAGTTACTTGCATTCTGCATCCAACAAATGCAGGAACAGCTTTGAAAGTCACTCCGAGCCTGTGGAGTCATGGAGCAGCATTTGAACAGAATGTACAGAGGCACGGTGGCAGAAACTGGTAAAAATACCAGTTTAGCCTCGATAGCTAAGATGTTGTTTTCTATATCCCAGGGGTTTTTTTACTACATCGTAATTTCTTCTCTGTGCTCTTGGTAACTCCAGGTTTGGCCTGTATGTTTGATGAAAAGCCATGGACTTAAAATAGGTCTGATCTTCTCTGGGTAAAAAGTGTTGTGTGCAGCAGTTCTGACCTCTAATGGTCAGAAAGAGCACTTTTTGCAAGGATTGTGGTATGCTGGAGTTTGTCGTGACTCTTGAGTGTGGCTGAAAAAGAGTAAACAACTTGGTCAGTCTGTATTTTCTACACTGAGTTTGTCTCTCCACCGCAAGTCACAGGGAATATTGTTTTCAATGGCAGTTCTAAAGTAACTTGGCGAAAAAGAAAGTCATAAAATTTTTTAGAAGTTCTTGTCTTTAAGGCCTTTGGAGTGTTTAAATCACATTTGAATTCCTTTAAAAGCTTGTTTAAGGAGTTCGAGAAGGAGGGGGCAGAGAGACTGCAGAAGCTGTAGTGAAGTTTAACTGCATTCTATGCTGTTTCAGGAACTACTGTGTTTGTAATTATTTTGTCATTTGTTTTAACTGCACAGAAACACAAAATGTTAAGTTTGCTATCTGGAGGTGAGAAGGAGTCGTTTTTGGGGTAAGAAGTCATCTTTTGTAGTGGGACTGAGGATGCTGTTTTTCTTATTTCAGGCAAAAAGAGCAGTACAGCGAGGAGCCACAGCAGTCATCTTTGATGTTTCTGAAAACCCAGATGCCATTGATCAGGTATGAAGAAGGAAGCCTGGTTTTATTGCAGTCTCTGTTGGGTTCTTTTAGGGTTGCTGAAGCATGACTTGAGAGCACACAGGTTTTGGAGCACAGCTGCCTTAAAACATAAGGCTGCTGACCCTGGGTAGCTTTGGTGCTGTGGTTTTCCTGCTCGTCTTCTGGCAATCAAGAAGCAATGGAGATGTTGAGAATGTGTTAGATAGAGAAAAGTTTGGGGAGTTACATTTTTTTTTTTTTCTAGCCTTTGCTAGAGTCCAGAATCCAGGTCTGAGATTGAGGTTTCAAGATAGGATGCAGGCAGTTTTTTGTTTTGTGGACCATCACCTAGTCAAGCATGTTTTCTTTGCCCAGCTGTGTGTACCAAATGCAGAGCGTTTGGACCTACCCAGCCAGTAGTCGATGCTATTGTTGAGCAGCTGCTATTTTTGAGGTTGCAAAATGATTTTCAAACTTGGTTCCAAACAAGTTTCTTATAAAAAATATAAACATTTCTTTCTTGTTCACAGCTGATGATTTCTGGCCTATGTATTTTGTGGACAGGCAGGGTTGTTTTCTTTTTTTGGGGGGAATCTCAGTACAGTTTCCATTTCTTCATTTGAAATGGATGAGGTCGTAGCTCTGTGAAATGCTTTGACAAGATCCCCCCAGCCAATTTGAATAGAGAGAAGAAATATAACAAGCACAAAAATAGTCTCCGTTTGGTTTGGTTTTGTCTTGAAACAGAACTGTTGTTTGTGCTACAAAAGAAACAAGTGAGGCTGAATGTGTACGTGTTGCTTGAACTTCTTTGGGGAAGAGAGAGGCAATGTATATTTTAAAAGAGCTGGCTTTAATTCTGAAATTAGCATCCTGGACAAAGGAATGCAGAGCCTGTGTGCAGTGGATGCTTTGAGAACTGTGCTCTGCATGTGCATCAAGGCTACAGCCTTGATCGTCCAAACATTATCAGGGATATTTTTTCTCCATTTATACACAGAAAATTATCTCCACTGTAATCTGTCTTTTTCCATTTTTTCTCTGTATTATAGCTTCCAGCTACTTTCAGCCACCCTGCTCTGACCTTGCAAAGCTGAGTTATTGCCTCTTGCTTTCTTCCCTCTACCAGCAACTGTTGTCCTTCCCTGATTCTTCATAATAAACTGGGTTCAACTGTCCTAGTAGCTGGAAAACTAGTAGATGATTGAGTATTTTTAAGTGTACCAATAGAATGGAAGGAGGTTAGTGGCTTAGTGCAGTAGCTGACAAAGTAGGCTCCATTTGAGGACTGCAGCAGCCTATGCAAACACAAACAGGAGAGGAGTGATTAGACCAGTTTTCATACACCACACATAAGAGTTACTTGATTGGCTCTGTTCTCGTGCTGTTCTGGACATTTGTTTCATGCATTTTGACTCTCAGCCGAAAGTCTTTGGAACCCTTGGCATCAGGGGTACTAATTAATTTTTCTTTGAAATAGATGCCATCTTGGCACTCACAATGGAATTGTGGAGAACAACGACAGATGGATAACAATGGAGGAAAGCCCAACATTAGTTAATATGGAGTCTCTTTGGTTCAAATGAAGGTATCCTAAGACACTGAGGGGAACTGTTAAGGAAGCTTTCCCAGGTATGCTTGTTACCAAGCAATAGAACTGAGGGAGAGTGCTTTGAAAGGGAGGAGTGGAGTATTAGAAAGGGCAGTCCCACCTGCCTCTCATTGAACAGCAATAGGAAGGAGACCAGACCAGAATTGTCCTTGGACAATTTGGTAGCAGAATTGCTACAAAATGGAAGGTCTTTAAGTACGGATTCTATGGGCTTTATTCCCGTTGATCTCAGCGTCTTCTGATGTAGATGAAGAATGAAACTTTTATTTTTAGAAAGGATCTGTGAAGTCTGATTTGTTTCTTAGTTTTACTTTTGCATAGTTTGAAGAAGAGCAACAGCATACAGAGCATCATGTTTGGCAAGAGTCTGGCAGCAGCAAAAGCTACTGAGGAATCAGGAGAATTCTTTCTTAGACAAGAAAGCCTGAGAGAGAATGTGTGTTTGGGAACATATGGACAGTGATTGGATTTTGCCATAGGCCAGTAAGCTTTCTAGACACATAGGATCCATGAGTTAGATTGAAGGTACTTGTTAGTTTTTAGTTCTTTGTAAGACATCTGTCTTAAAAATAGTTTGATCAGTATTCTCAGAAGCCCAGTCACATACTAGGAAGAATCTGTTTTAAAGCTTCAAAGAAGTCTGTCACCATCATCTTCTGTACAGACTGAGTACTTTGTAAACAGCATGATGTAAATAGTCAGTTGGTAATTTCTACATATTTTAGACAGAAATAGCAGGTAGATATGGTATCTCTGCCATACACTGCTCTTCTTCAGTTTACTCACACTCCTGTCATCTCTTCTTTCCTTTGTACCATTTCCATTCACTTGTCAGTACCTTGCTTGTTTCTTATCAGCCCTCTACTATACTAGGATTTTTCTTGTGGGTCAGAATAAGCTATATGAATTTATCATGTTGGCGATGCTTTGTACCTGAACAATTCTCTTGTTGTGTTATTTTCCTCTCTGATGTGTAGTTCAGCAGATAGGATTTTTCTGGATTTGTTGGCCAGAAAATTATGCAGTCTCCACATGTGAAGGTTTTCAATGTCTGACTGATTAAAGCCCTGAGCAGCCTGGTCTCCTGTCATAGTTGACCCAGCGTTGACCAGGAGTTTGAGGACTCATGAGGTACCTTCCATCTGCATTATTTTGTGATTCTTTGATTTGGCCTTTCAAAAAACTTAGCTGTACGTGGAAGGAAGTTCAAGGGTGAATTAAGCTGTCTGCTCATGCTTTGGTCTTTGAGGCCCCTATTCTCTAATAAATAGCCCTACTGGCTGCTAGAACCCAAATTAGTGTTTGAATGAGTTTGCTGAGTTAAGTAGCAGAAATTATTGATTTTAATAAATTGGCTAGGTACACAGAGCCTGGAAGACAAGACTCTGATATGAGATTGTTCAGACAGCCAAAGAAGTTTGTACATGAATGATGTAACTGCAGAGTTGAAATAAAGGTTTAGAAAATGCAGCAAGGCCAATTTCTTTTTCTTTCTTTTCTTTTTTTATTTTGAATGTGTACATTTTTGTTCTTCCTGATTCTGAGGTTTAACTTACTAAAATATTAATACATGTGCCAGTACACAATGCAGTTAAGTTAAAGCTGCTGTTCAGAACTAATGTTTGCTTATCCTTAATCTTAGTTTTGGTCAGTAAAGTAAAGCAGCTTAAGTCAAAAGTTTCATTCAGGTTTATGTCTGTGGAATACTTAAGTGAAGGTCTATGCTAGAGAAGAACAGCTGGTGCTTGAATCAATTCCACATTCATATTCCTTTACTTTTCTCTCTGTTGTCCAAAGAAAGGTTGTTTTCCTGAAATGGGCCTCTTGAGTAGATGATTTTTTTTTTGTTGTAGCTGAACCAGGGCTCAGAGGACCCTCTGAAGAGACCAGTGGTGTATGTGAAGGGAGCTGATGCTGTCAAGCTGATGAACATCGTTAACAAGCAGAAGGTGGCACGAGCAAGGATTCAGCATCGCCCCCCACGGGTGAGACTTTCAGAAACTTTATCTAGGTATTGTCCTGCTGTTACTTCATGCAGTGCTTGCTAACAGCACTGAGTGCAATGACGTTTTGATGCTCCTCATGAGCATCATACATGTGAAATTCTGTTGACCTAAATAAGTTGAGCACCTGCACTATGGACAAGCAGGCACACTTCATGTAAGTATAGAATCCACAATGTGGCTTCTGCTGTCTTTTGTGAGGATTCTTCTGAATATATAAATAGCCAAAAATTTTATATAATAGAAGTTTTTCTTTTTCCTATTTAACTCAATTGTTGCACACTCCTGATAGTTCAGACTTGTAAGGTAGCATACCCTGTGTTAGTAATTCTGTGTGGTATTTTAAACATAGATTAATTGATACCTGATACTTACAATTGTAACACAAAATGTTTTTTCTGGACTTTCTTTCAGACATGTGGTTTATAGAAGAACAAAAAAGCTTAGAGATCATCCATGTCCCAGTTGTCTCTTTGCTTTTGCTGTATTTTTATGGAATTCTTCTGTTAAGAAATGTATTTTTGAAGTGAGCCATTCACTGAAAATTCAGATGTTTATTTTTCCCTCACTTAAGTACAGAAGCAAACCAGTAAATTGTGAAAATTTGTGTGGGTGTGATTCACTCAGTTAAAACTGTGCTTTGTGGGATTGGTTCAGAGACACTGTAAAACTGCTATCTAGTGACAGGCATATACTGGGCAGTGACATGAGACCCAGGTTTTGTCTCCTAGAATCCCAGTTAATGAACAGAACAGTGTGTACTTTTGCCATTGTGACTGTGTACATTGAGAAAGTAGAGAAGGGAAGGGAACAACAGATTGGAAATTAAGCAAAAGGGAAAATAGTATTTTTGTTTTATTTTTTAAGCAACCAACTGAGTACTTTGACATGGGAATTTTCCTGGCCTTCTTCGTGGTTGTGTCTCTTGTTTGCCTTATTCTTCTTGTCAAGATCAAACTAAAACAGCGACGTAGTCAGGTAAGAGCAGTAATGGGTTACTCACTGAATGCTGAAAGTTAGCTTCTCTTACCTTGTCCTAGAGCTTGCTCGCTTCTTTTGGAAGTGCTGGACACCGACTTAAAATAACTGTCTTTGTGAAAGGGCTTTTATGCATGGATGTAGGCCTTTGGAAGAATTAAGAAATGTCTTTAAAGGAGATCTGCATTGACCTGTGATGTTCATTCAGTTAAATCCTGAAATGACAAGTACAGAAGCAGTCCATTTAATCATTGAGATGGAATCAGGGTTTTGGTTGTTCAGAGGTTGATTTAGTATCCCTGGTGTACTTCTAGTAGAAGTCCAAGCTCTTGTTGCTGTATTGTGGAGAGGATTTCAGAATTTAAAATAAATTGCAGCTCTTTTAAATAGAATAACATGTACTGATTCTTAATGGGAGAGGTTTGCAAGGTGAAAAGTTTAGTTAGGAGAAATTCTAGGTGAAATACTTTGAGGTTTGTCCTGTCAAACATGAAATGGAAAGCAAATGGAAACTAACAAACTCTGAAGTTTGTACTGGCAAAACTATCCAGTGTATGCATGTAGAAGGAATGCAAAGTAGTGTGGATGCTTAGGACTCTTGCTTTGGACATACTGAGTGGGAATTAAAAAGATGTTGTGGGCCAACTGCAGTGTTAAAAAGCAGTGTTAAAAAGGGGGATGATAAATTCTCCAGTAAAAGGAAAACAGCCCACTTCCTTCCTAAACTTCTATTGATTAAATCCACGGGGAGGGGAAATTTAATTTAGTAACATTTCAGTTTAATCCCTCTCTCATGTACTGCTTCTTCTAGTATTGTGGTAGGAGCATAATGGGTATTACCATCAATATTGACAGTTAAAAAAGTTCCTGGCTAGAACTCATATGTTGCCTTACGTAGTTGCTGCTTATTAGTGAAGCAGTTGCAGTGTATCCCAGTTGTCAGATCTTTCACCCTTTTTCAATTCAGAGTGACTTACCATTCTCACTACTGCATGTGGCATACTTTTTTCCTTTTTTTAAAGATGCTTCTGATATAAATTCTAATTAGCCTTCCCTCTGCTTAATTTATGAAATTAAACATTAGGATGGACCGTGTATGATTTGGTAAGAAACATTAATATGATATGGTGGTGTTTCTGTGCCACTACAATATAGTCCCTTATGCAGCAGCATTGCGTATTTGTTAGGACTTTTTGGGGTGTTTGTTTTATTGTTTTGGTGTATTTTTTTTCTTTTTTTCATATGTCTTCCTTTCTTCTGTTGTAGAATTCCATGAACAGGCTTGCAGTGCAAGCACTGGAAAAAATGGAGACCCGGAAGTTTAAGTCCAAAAGTAAGGGACATCGGGAAGGTAGCTGTGGAGCACTGGACACACTCAGCAGCAGCTCCACCTCTGACTGTGCAATCTGCTTGGAGAAGTACATTGATGGGGAGGTAAAGGATAAGTGTTTTCTTCAAAATGGGCTGAAATGAATCTGGTTTAATTTAGCACTGTGGTACGTGGCTGGCTGTTGGGTACATTCTGCACTGTGGCTGTACCACTTGCCAGACTGATTGCCAGCTCAGCCTGCATTTTGTAGCTCCCAAAGGAATCTTAAGGGCTTTTTCCCCATACTACAAGGCAAGAGGTGAGGGATTTAATTTTGCAAGCTGATACCTCCATTAAGTTGCTTTTCTGGGTCCAGATTACCTCAGCATTTAGTTCTCTTCAGTACTTTTAACAAATGGTGTGCTAAGCTCATGGTGTGTGCCAGCTCTGTTGGCATAAGGGATACATTTCATGTTTTGCTGCTTAAGCTTTGATGTAGCAACTTGTCTTTAAAATGTCAGGTGTACAGCACTGCTGGGAAAAGAGAGGAGAGAGAAGGAGGAGATGCCAGAAGGCTCAGGAACTGTTTTCTGACTCCTCAGTTTCCATCACTGCATTGCTGTCAGCACTTGCCTTCTGTGACACAGTTTTACCCAGAGGAAGCAATGAAAGAATGAAATAGGAAAGAGGCTCCATAGAATAGAAGCAGTCAATAATCACTGCTTTAAACTTCAATATAAACAATTGATGACATTTTATTTTGAAATGATTCATAAAAGATTAGTAATTTATAAGGCAATAGAAAATACCAGCTGCAGTATTGGAGTGTTACAAGCTGCAGACAGAAAATTATTAAAGTTGGGTGATAGGAAATTAGTCAGAGTAGCAAGGATGAAGGCAAACAAGAAGTTCATAAGTACCGTACAAAACTGACAGGACAGGAAATTTGTGCATGAACTTCAGCATGAAGTGATATGCATGGGGAAGAGCTTCACATGTATTAGTGATTGATTGTGAAGTGAGCCTTACTGTTCAGGAACAAGATCTGGCAGCTGGTTTAGATAGCTTTGTGAAAGCAGATCAGTGCATCGTGGAAGTCAAAAAGGCAAACCAGATACTAGGAATGAGGTAGGGAAATCTAGAGAACTGAACAGGAAACCTAATTACACCACCAGGTAAGTTCAGTCATCCTCTTACATTGAGTGGTATGTGCACTTCTGATCTCGTTTCACAAAAGATACATTGGAAATGAAGGTGCTTCAGAAACAGGCAGTCAAAAAGTGCTCCAAGATTTGGAATGGCTTCTGTGCCAAAAAAAAAAAAAAACGGCTTGAGTGGACATGGGCTGTTTCATCCTACATTGACTGTGAGCAGAGGGAATACACATTGTGAATGGAGAGCATGAACAGGAATCAGACATTCTTTTTTTTCCCCAATGCAATTAAATGAAACTGCTGGGATGCAAAGTGGATCAAAATGTGTTGTTTCTCTGTCAGTGGGTAGTAGCCCTGTGGAACTTCTTGCCAAAGCATGTTACAAATTCAAAACCAGAGCTCATGGGGACATTTAAGCAGCACTTGAAAGATCTGTTTCAGGTTTCTGAACTGGTACACATCCAGCAGGCTCAGGGAAATCCTCTGAACAGATAATAGCTGGACAAGGGAAAGAGTATAATATACGCTGTGTTGTTTTTGCTTTTCCCTGAGTGTTTTCCACTGTTAATAGTTGTAGGCAAAATGCATTATTTAATGGAATCTATTGATAATTGGTTTTGAAGTTCATTTAATATATTAAGGAAAATTTTAATGATGGGCTCCTTCAAAGTGTTAGGTCATAGCAAAAAGTTCCTAAAGAAATGTGGTTTATCTGCATGGGAGTCTAATGACTATTCTTTTAGTGAGAGCTGATCACTAGCTGCTGTGCTTTTGGCTGTGTTGGAACAGATGGCATTTTTTCCTTATCACTCAAACATGAGGAAACTACCAGTTTAGTAGCTGAAAAAATCTAGGAGTAAGTTGTGAAAAATTCACTCATTAGGAAGGAATACTTTTTCATGTTCCTTCATCTGTTCCTGTAGGAACTGCGTGTTATTCCCTGCACTCACCGATTTCACAAGAAATGTGTGGATCCTTGGCTACTGCAGCATCACACCTGTCCTCACTGCCGCCATAACATCATAGGTAAGTGCTGCAGTAAGGACACTCTCATCCACTCTGGGCTTAACAGTTTACAAGATGAAACAGAAATTGTGCCTGTACAATTGTGCCCCAGAGTTCGTAGTCTTTCTTGTTACACAACCCTAGAAATACAGTTAAGGTTAAATTGTTTTAAAATTACTGTGTGCCCTGGAGTAACAGGTCACATTTCTGGTTTTCTGTGGCTATGGGTTTGATGCCTTGCAGAGGGCAGTGTCGGTCAGCTGCTGAATGCAAAGAGAAATGGATATACTAGATGGCTATGTTTTCTCTTTGTAATTATAAAGACAAGACAACATACTGGTTTTTTATTTCCCAGCGGTGGTGTAGCTTGGAAGGTAGTTTTCCTTACTTGCTCTCCCTTCCATTCCTTCTGTCTTGAAAAAGTTTTCTGTTAATACACATTTAAAATAAAGAGTAAAGAGAGAACTTGAGCAGTAACTGCCAGCCTGGCGCTTAACCTGCAAGATCAGGAATATTGTGTAAGCAGAAGCTTTTGCATATGAAAACAGTATTTGTAATCACTTAACTTCTTTTCTATTTTGTGAAAATCCAGTTGAGTGTTTCAAAGGCTTCCAGGCAGATGCTATTGACTGCATTTGTTTTGTTATTTTTCCTTCTGTGTAAAAAGTTGTTGCTTTTTTTTAAGAACTCTGTTGTGTAATATAATGGAACAAAATATCCTTCTTTCTTGCACAAAGTGTATTCCTTTTTATTCCCTCCTACTTCTCCACTCTGATTTCTCTCATTCAGAACAGAAGAAGGGAAATGCAGGTCCAGTCTGTTTGGAATCCATCAATCCAGCACGCAGCCGGCAGCAGAGGGTGATTCTGCCTGTCCATTACCCAGGCCGAGTGCACAGAGCAAACCAGATAACAGCATATCCTACTCGGACAAGCATGGACCCTCATGGAAACCCCATCACAGTGCTTACAGTTGAGCGACATGGTGATCAGAGCCTCTACCAAGCCCCGTCCCCAGCCTATATCCGAAGTTACCAGCCTATTCATTTGGACCATGGACCAAACATACATCACTGTAGCCTGGAACATAGGGCTTACTCTCCAGCTCACAACTTCCGAAGATCCAAGTTTGGGCGCAACTTTTCCAAAGCAGCATGCGTTTCCCAATATGAGACCATGTATCAGCACTACTACTTCCAAGGCCTTAGTTACCCTGAGCAAGATGGACAGCTTCCAGCTGGCATTTCCTCAAAGGGTCCTTCTCGTGCCTTTCAGCCTGGTAGCAGCATGCTTTTCCCTCCTGTGGTACATGTAGTGCCCTCATCCCGCTTGGAGAGTGGCAGTACCTCCAGCTTTAGCTGCTATCATGGGCATCGTTCAGTCTGCAGTGGATATCTGGCTGACTGCCCTGGGAGTGACAGCAGCAGCAGCAGTTCTGGTCAGTGTCACTGCTCCTCTAGTGATTCCATGGTTGACTGCACAGAGGTCAGCAACCAGGGGGTTTATGGGAGCTGCTCCACGTTCCGCAGCTCTTTGAGCAGTGACTATGACCCATACATTTACCGCAGTAAGAGCCCTTGCCGAGTAGGTGAGGTTGGTGGTGCAAACAGGGGTGCAATTGTTCTCTTGGAGGGCCCCCACCAGGATGAGCTCCCAGCTCATAGTCATAGTCTGGTGGGTGCTGACTGCCGGCCTGTGCCAGCTTCTTCCTCAGGGGACCAACTGTCTAATTGCAGCATGGATATGAACTATAGCAGTAATTCCTCGCTAGAGCACAGGGATGCAAATGGCACTACCTCAGAGGGAGGACATGAGGCCACTCCTGGTACTGCCTTGGATGTTAAAAGGAACTGGAAGAATCCAGAGATAGCAGGGCCGCTTATGGAGCAAGCATGTGCATGTTGCTTTGAATTCCAGCACTCTGCCCTGGAGCCTAGCAATGGGACAGCTGACTGTAATGCACTCTTCCTTAGCTCTCAACTGTGGGGGACGTGTGGCCCAGGAATAGAAGCACAGTCAGGGAACACCCCGGGCTTGTACAGTATTAACTCAGACCACCTGCGAAGGACAGATGGAGTAAAATATGAGGGGTTGTCCTGCTGCTTCTATGAAGAGAAGCAGGTAGCCTGTAGTAGCAACAGTGGCAGTGGAGGTGGTGGCTGCTATACAGAAGACTATGCAGTGAATGTGCAGTACACGCTTCCTGATGACACCTTGCCAAGCTGCTGTAAGAGTGTCTATGATCTGGGTCAACGCATTCCCATAATTCCTGAAGACAGAGACTGTGAGCTGATCCTTCCTGCAGAGTGCCAAGGGACCCACACAGGAGGCTGTAGTTCCTGGAATGGAACACCTGAGCTAGATACTTACCTGCACTGCCAAGGTATAGGAGAGGTACAGGACGAGAGGGAGGTGTGCTATGAGGCAACATCATTTCTGCAGCAGAACTACTCTCGGGAGGAAGAAGCTGGAATGCTCTTTCCCAGTCCCCCTCTGAACTCCCAGAAGCTGATGATGACCACAAAGGCCACAGGTAATACGTGTGCTTTTTTTGATTGCTTGCAACCTCTCTGTCCTAGTATATGGAGTGCTGCCAGCTTCCTGGGTACCTGCAGCCATAGAAGTTACTGCCATCCTTTGCATAATAGTAGGTTATTGACTAATCCTTCAGCCAAAAGTGGGTTCTCTTGTTACCTGCGTCCATTTGGTCATAGCTAGAGGAATAGAACATGACAGTCTACTATCTAACCCTGTAAGAGTGTTCATATACATCCTTCGTGGGGAGCAGAAAACGTGACTGCTAGTACAAGTCCCTCATTAGAGCCCCCACAGCCAGAGACCCAGTTCCAGTGATAGCAGCTATGGTAAGCTGCATAAGTGGGCAAAGCCACAGTGCTGGGAGGTGGCAGTCAGGCTGTCCCTGTCTTAAAAAAAATTAAAAGACCGAAAACCTTGGAATTGCTGTAGAATATGTGGGAAAGTCTCTGCTGTGGACATACACAAGGGGGAAAAAAGAAGTACCTGCAGAATGTAGAGGGTATTCCTTACCTGCCTTGCCAGTGCTGTTTTGAAGGGTATTCTTAGGAATCTTCCAGGTTGGAAGGGACCTCAGGCTATCATCTACTCCAGCCTCCTTGTGCGAAGTAGGGCCCGCTCTGAGATCAGACCAAATTACTCAGTTTGTCAGACTGGACCAAGTTTATCACGTCAGGCCATGAGAACCTCCAGGGATGCAGAATACACTCCCTCTCTGGGCCCTTGTTCCCATGCTTGACTGCCAGCATGGTGAAATGATTCTCCTTGAATCCAGTCTGAACATCTCATGTTTCAACTTAAGCTCATTACCTCTTGTCCAAAACACATCACTGTGAAGACCCTGGCTCCACTGTTGTGACAGCCTCCATGTAGGCATTGCAAAGCTGATAGGGAGTGCCTGGAGCCTCCTCTTCTGCAGGCTGAACAAGCCCCTGTACCAGTACCTCAGCCTCTTCTCACAGGGCAAGTGCTCCGGCCCTCTGAGCATCTTGGCTCTCTGCTGACTTTGCTTCAGACAATCAATGCGTTGTTGTGGGACCCCCAAAACTGGATGTGGTATTCTAGATGCAGTGTTCCTGAGTTTTCTTTATCCTTCAGGTGCTGGATCTCATCCCTTGGAGAGAAGCCAAATCGGTGACTAGACCTGTCCAGATGATCCCAGATGGAGAAGTGGAGCTTATCAGAGACTTCAAATTCTCATGAACCTGATTTTTTTTTTAAGCTTTGACAAACAGACAGAAGTGGTAATGTGGAGCAGTCCCTCCCCCACTTCCTCTTCCTCTGTGTCCACATTGGCTTGGTTGTCTCCTGTGTCCCTCTTGCCTAAAGCCTTCAGGCCTCCATTTGTGAGCAAAGCCCACGTGGGACATGGTGTAGAGCATTTTTGAGCTCTGATGCCATTTCTATATTAATAACAAAGTGTTATTTATATTTTCCTTTTAGAAGTGACCGTGTCAGCTCTTGTTGAGAGGTAACACGGTGTGTTGAATAAGCCAGGCTATGTGTAGATGCTGTTACCTCCGACATAAAGGAGTCCAGCCTTCGATAAGCTCAGGGCTACATCTGCCTTAGAAACCAGATAGCACCTTGAAATATAGTAGTCCAGAAGGATACAGCTTCTGTATGGATGCTCAGATACTGACTAATCCTAGTGGCAAATCTTAGTAGCCAGCAAGTTATATGAGCAATTTTAAGGAAGCTGAAGCATTGGACTGTCTCCTTTCTCCTTTTCCCTTCTCCCCTTTTCATGCTGCTCTCATGATTTAACTAGGAAGGGTCTCCTGCCATTATGATTAATTTTAACAGAGTGGGGGGAGGGAAACAGGTAGCTCTGAATGTTTTCCTTCCTCACTTCCTGCTAAACCGTGGACCTCATTTATCTTCTGACTGGTGAAGAACGATGGGGACCCCTCCCTCATACAGATTCTACAAGGGAGTGTTTATAAAGGGTAATACCTTTGTAGGTAATGAACCTTGCCCTCCATAGGAAGTTCTCCAGGCACCTGTAGCTCATGTTACGGCTGTGAGGAATGGTGGCATAGCAGGAAAACAAGAGCTTGCAGCTTGGCTGCCTCATTTTGGAAACAGGTCAGGTGTCTTGTTTTCTTAAAAGACTGCAAGCATGCCTAAGGGAAAGAGTGCTTGTTACCTTTTCTGTGTGTGCAAAACCTAGGGACATGGTTTAATCAATGTTTTCTTTGCTGTGGTTGATGTAGCTTCCATAGATTGATCTGTTTTAAAGGTTTCTTGGGCCCAGCCAGTTGTGCTTAATTTTTTTGTTTTGTGTACAGAGTGCTCTCTGTACCGCATTAGCCTGGGCACATACTTTCGTTCTTGTACTAGTGGGGATGTTTGTTATCATGAGATAATATATATCGTCACTTCTGATAGCAATTGTTTCCTGTGGAAACAGCAGCTTCTGAGTAAGAGGCTATCATAGCATGGTTTAAGTTGCCTGTCATGCTGCATGTGCCTGAGGACACAGTGTCATCCTGTCTGGTGTATTCACAGCAGGAATTCTCCTAAAGGGAAACTAATTATTTAATGCCCACAGTGCTAGTCTTCTGCAAAGATCTGTCTAAAGTTCAGTATTCTTTGGATATACTTAAAAGATGTGAAAAAGAGATGTACCCTTCATGTTACATCTTTTTGCCAAAGTAATGTCCTTGATGGCACTGGGCTAATCGTGAGAACCAGCAAAGTTAACTTGTTTGCTTTGTATTCCCAAATGAAATTTTTTAAAAGAAGTAGACATCTAAGAAATAACAAATAGATTAATCTGTTTACTTACTTTCTGTACTGAGTAAGTTAGGAAAAAATAATTCTATTTAAAGGCATTCACGTGAAGTCTTTTTAAATGAACAAACACCAAAATCTAGCTGTTCAGAAAACTAATAGAAGGCAATAGCTGGGTATAAGGTTAAGAGAAAAATTCAAGTAAACACAGTTTCTGTGTATAAAGCTTATTGAAAAATTACTCATTCTCTGAGTGACTGAAGTGGTATGTGTTGGGAGAATAAACTCGAAAGGTTTGGAGGTTTCGTTTGGTTGTTTTTCAAGTCTTACTTTTCTCCTTCCTCCACTCAAAAGAAATGCATTGTAGAAGCTATTGTGTATTACCTTGGTTATTCTGCTTCCTGTTTTGTGAGGCACTGCCAAAGGCCACCTGAGATGCACTGTACTGTATAACTACAGAGCGTGTTGTGGTAAAATGTGGTTGTAAAAAGAAATTTGAATATTCAGGTTCATGGTGGTTTTGGATGTACTGGTCTCATTCACTTGCTGTAGAAATCTGCCAGTACAACGGTCTCAGCAGGCCTTAGCACAGAGGTACCCTATGCCTTGGTCCTGTGGTTGGTTTTATAGTCAACATTTAGTTAATTCCCTGCTACCTGTATGTCTGTACAGATGATTTTGTAACAAAATGCCTTTCTGCTACTTACATGAACAGTTTTCATTGTGTTTGGCTCATGAGGCACTATTTAAAATGTTTTTAATTAAAGTTATAGCACTTAAAATTTTTGTATAAAATTTGCTGTAAAGATTTGTAATATGGTCAAAGGGCTCTTTCTCCTTCATTACCATTTTAAAAAATGTTTTAAAAGCTAAGAAACATCTTGTATATATTCTGTGTATGTATAGCAGCACATTTCATTTATGGAAATATGTTCTCAGAATATTTATTTACTAATATATTTATCTTAAGCCATGTCTTATGTTGAGAGTGTGTGACAATATTGTAATAATCATTGAAAAATCACTAACATGAGGCCCTGTAAATACATGATAATTGCACACAAAGATTTTACAGTACTTGCCGACCAAAAATGATACAAGAAACGTTGTAGTTACCTGAGTTTTGTAAGAAAGTGTACAAATGTCTGTATAAAAAAAAAAAAAAAAAAGGCAAAACTACACAAAAATACAGTTTTATTGCGTATACATGTGGAAGTTGTCCTTCTTGTTTTGAGGGAAAGGACATGGATAGCTGTGCTCCCCAAAGTGTAGTCCTACTGATATGAACTCTAATATAAACAGCTTTTTATTTTTAAGTAACAGGTAAGTGAATCTGTATTTACATGCACACAGATCCTAACAGATAATCACAATAAAAAATTAAGAAGCGGCTTTTTTTTGGAGGCAACCCATACTGATCTGTCTCAGCACCATTCAGTTTTGGCAAATGCCACAGTTGAGTATCAACCAGAAATGAGCTTTTTTGTTGCTAGGTATTGGTGCAGTCAGTCTAGTCCTTGACAGTTTCATCTGCCTTCCTAACACTGTCCCCAGGTAGTCTCACAAACCCAGTGTTTGTGTTACATGAGGGCTGCCTGTTGCTTCACCCCAGAGGGCTGATGTTGCTATTGAGGAGGGGGAAAGTTAGAGATATTCACTGCAGGGAAACATAGATTATAGGAAGGAAGGGAGTGTAGGGCACAGAAGGACAAGTTAGGAAAGCCGTGCACCAGAGTATACTGTGGAAGAGATGGGTGAAGAAGCTCTGCCAGGGGAGACAGGGAAGGAAATGCAGTGAAGCAGAGGCCGCAATGTGGCAGAGCTCGTGTTCTTGACTAACAGGACAGCACTTGGGCCTTTATACATCGAGCCTGTTGGGGGCAAGCCCCTCAAGCCTTCAGGCACATGAGTGACATCTGCTGGAAAGCATCCTCCTTTGTGTTTGGAACTTGCCTGTTGCTTGTAGCAGGGGTACTTAGTTCTGGTTCCAGGTAAAAATAATCTTACAGAATAATACTGTTTCGAGACCTGAGTCAACATTGTGCAGGTGGGCACAACTGGACGAATCATAGCTTGAATAATCAAACTAAATCCAAGCCCTTACCCTGGTCCCGCCGAAATGGAAATCAGTGCTGTGCTACTCTCGTTTTGCCGACAGGGGGCATAAATTGACCAAAGATGTTTGTGCAGACAGCAAAAAAGAGGGGCTTAGATGTGTGTGGCTACCAACCTGCATGTGTGTGTACGTGTATGTATTTGTGTAATGTGTGTACGTAATAGGTGTTTATGTTATTGTATAAACAGTTTTCCTCCATACAGTTATTTCTCATGAAGTGATACACACACACAAGAGAAAATCTTCTGTTTTCCAGTTTCTCGCTTTAAGCTTTTTACCTGGTAATTCGACTTTCCCCTTATTTCATCCATGTTCAAGTGCACTGCAATTCAGTCACTTCAGAATTCAACCAGGAAATGAGCCTTACTTCTCTCCAATCCTCTCCTTCATATGTGAGAACTCCATGTTTGGGATGACAGCCTGTTGAACTGAAGACTATCATGTTGCATGGGACACTTTCTAGCATGAGCATCAATTATTCTTATCTTGGATAATATAGGAATGGGAAAACCTGGTCTGTATGAGAAGACAGGCACAATAATGGAAGAGCAACAGGCAGGAGGAAGTTAAGCAGCACCAGCAAGTGCTTCCTAATCAAATTACATGCCCTTTTTTTGCTTAATGAACAGAATCTTGGCAATTGCCAATAATTACAGATATGCATTTTATTTGCAAATTAGTTCATTAAACAATTGTTCTTAAAAATCGCATAAAACCTGCTATATGTGTTTGGCTGATAGGCTTGTGTTGACAGGTCACATCTGAGCCTCATTCCTCTTCCTTCCCTGCACCCTTCCCAGTTTGCCATTGCTGACTAGTGTTTTGTTTTGTCATTTCTTGTTCTGAAGAAAATCTTGAGGCAATAGTGCTTTTAACAACAGGATTTACCTCTATTGTTCTGTCCCACACGATCATCAGTAAGCCCATACTTGATCTCTTTGAGAAAGACAGCTATGGCTGTTGGCTGAACTTGAATGTGGTGCTTAGTTTTGTGTGTGTTTGTGGTATCCTGTCTCTTATTTGTTGTGGAGGTTTTTTAATGACTAAATGTAAACATGCTTCTATCAAAAAATTAGTATTTTCATATTTGGCAGGGGGTTTCTTTGAGTTCAGTATTTAAGGAACAAATTCATGTACCATCTCTATATGGTAAAACAAGAAGCAGCAGGAGCAAGCTATTCTTAATGAGACTGTACATTATGGTAACACTTGGTGTTTTGGTAACACTATCTCATTTGTGCCGTAGCAATATTGGCTGCATCTGTCGAATGCTGTGACAGCCGTCGAGTAACACTGACTGACACTTGGGTTCTCTAAGAAAAGTGTCCTTAAAAGGATGACAGCTGTGTTCATACTGTGTGGAGCCCGTCCGAAGTGTTTGGCCAAGGAGAAAACAGCAAACTTGAAACCAGGTATTTCACCTTACAGCAGAAGTGCCATGCTCCTGTGACTTGGAACAGTTCACAGAAAAGTGTCTCTTTCAAAACAAAGAATACATCTCCCTCACGGGGAATGAAACTATTGCTTAGGAAACAACAGAGAAGGCAGCAGTCCTCAGATTAAGCAGCAGTGTGAGAGGAGTCTCATAATCTGAATGGCAAGAAATTGAGAGCAGAATAACCTCCCCTATAACAGTGGTGTTTCTACAAGAAAATGAGATCTTGAGGCCTGACATGAGAAGCTGGAGACAGTTTTGATATCTGATGCTGGTGTTCAGATGTTTACATAAAATACAGCTGAAGATTTCTTCAAGAAAGTGTAGCATTATTTTGGTCAGAAGGAGGAATTCATGAAAGAAAAATACATCTTGCAAGAAAGTGGAAAGACCATTACATGCTGCGGCAATCTGTAGAGAAAACACTGGAAGAATTAATATTCTGATAGTCTGAAAACATGGGAATCGAAAACTTCAATTTGACGCTACCTCAGAAATTGCTTCTCAGAGTGGTACTGTATTTTCTGTATGGAACCATTTTCAGCTCAATTACTCCCTGCTGCTCTAATGTGCTGGTGAACTGCAGTGGTTTCTGCCTCTATTCACTGCCGGCTGTGCTTCAGCAGCCCTGAACCCTCCTGCAGAAATTCACTGGGTTTTGTGGTTTTTTTTTTTAATTATATCATGACTGGTTACAGCCGTTTGCTGGACACAGGACGAGCATGTGTAAATACACAGAGCTCAGGGGTAAGTTGCTGCAAGTTGTATTCATTCTGTTTTCCTGTCAGTCTCATTTGGTTCATGTGACAGACAACCTTTGTACTTACAGTAAACTGTCTTGAGACTGAAATTCAGAATGCCACACTGTATCCCAAAGCACAGGTCCTCAGTGAAGTCGATGATGTACCAGTTGTGTGAAATGGGTGTGTGCTGGGGGGATGTTACAAATAAAATGGTATGGTCAGAAGACAGTTATATTTGTCACTCTCACAATCTCACACTAGCAGAATGATAAGGTTATTTGTAAACATCTAGAATAATATTCAGTTGAAACTATCACTGGACTATATTTCATTGCAAGATTGTGAAATATCATTGGTATTAAGAACTAGTTGGACAAGTTTTTGTCAGGAGTTGTTTTTGTAGTTCACCCTTCCTTTAGGCAAAGTGGTGCACTAGAAAATTCTGCCAGCAGTCTTCCCACTGCCTGAGAAGGCTTATTAAGCAGAAGATGAAACTGGAAAAGCTAGTCACACTCATGCTGTGGCAGCCAAGTGTCTGCTGATGTGTTTGGCCTGTAGTGGTTTAGGCTGCAGATTCAGGACTGTTTCCAGAGCTATCAGTAAAAATATCCCATTTAGACTACTGCCAAGGGAGCTTAGAATACAGTGACTATAGTTCTATGGTATCACTGGGTTGTCTGCATGAGCAGTCTGATAAACCTCCTCAACATTGCACTGGCTGTAGAAAGTCTGGCAGAAACAGGCCCTAAAAAAGACTATGTTATTGCTCGACTGAAAAAGCAGATGACAAGTTTGACATTCAAATGGTCCTGAGAGTATACAGGTGAATTTGCAGAACAATTACAAGCTAGAAATGAGATTCAAAGAAGGAAAGTGTGTTTTAAAGTTTCATCAGCATCTATTCTGCCACAAAACTGTCTGGGTTACCCTCTTCTCAGTGTTCTTGTATCATATATACCAATGAATTATCTTTGATTTTTTTTTTATGGTTACAGTGTATAGAAAATTTATTTTCCCACAGTGTAAACTAGCATTTTCTCTTCCTATGTTAGCAAGATACAAGCATAATATGCTGTATTAAATAATGCATTTCCTATACACATATAAATATATATTACTATGATAACATATCACACGTTTTTAAATAACATAGGCTCTATTTCCCCCCAACATAACAGTATTAAGACAAAAGTACACACAGAAATCAGCTAGTCAACAAAGTAAACTAGTTTCAAATGTAGATTTTGAATGAGGGAGGCCACTTGTCCAGCTGTCCCCTTCCACCTGAGGGCCACAGACACTGCAGACTATTGTAACTGAGATGCTGAGTGAAGCAAGAAGGCAGGCTCACAAACTGCTGTGATGGCAGTGCCATCAAGAATACTTTCTGCTCTGCTTCTGGGGTAGACAACTGTCTTTTTCCTATGGCTTACTGTCTGCTTAGCTGTGCTAGTTTACCTCTGTGCAGCCACTCAGTAAAGCAGCTCAGAGAACTCATCTCTGTTAAAAGGAACTTGGGGAAGAAAAAGCAATAGTAATTTTTAACCTGATTGGTTTACTGCACCACCACGCAGCCAGCTGAGTGAGGAAGGAATGCCTGTGTATGAAGAGGCAGCTCCTCATGATGGTTTTGTTGTCAAACCAGTTGCTTTTGAAATTATGGCCAATGTCACGTTTGCATCCTGTCCAGACTGTGGAGGGAACTGCTAGGGAGGAGGTCAGAAGGTCATCCAGATACAATTCCAAACAAATTTTTCCACAGTCATTTCAGTTTGTGCAAGGTAACACTATGAACACGAACCCGCCAAGGAGTCCGTGCCCTCCACCTGTCAGCACTCAGCTGCTAGTGCCACAGGACCATTCCTGTGTGCTGAATCCTGTGGGATTATAACAGCTGTGCGTATCAGACTTTTCTTCTTTCCCTCCCCAAAGCCTTCTAGCAAACATCAAAAAGTGCTGTTAGTGGCTGCCACAAACATTGGCCATTTACCACCATCCACTGAAGTGTTTGCACAAGGAGCACAAGCCACCATACCACATGTAAAAATCCACAGCAGAGACCCTACCTGCTCCTCGTGATCTCATGCCTGCAGAGGAAGAAGTGCTATTTAAGGCACCCCTGTATTAAAAGTATCTAGACTCAAGACAATCTGAAAGATTGAGGGGGTGGGGGAGACATAACAATTTACACTGTTATTAGAGTGTTTACCTGCACACTGTCCAATACCTTAAGCTTAGTCATGTTCATTGTTGCCATGGCTAGTTAATCTGCTGTAACTGCTGGTTTTATGGGTCTTTTGTACAGAAATTGGGTAAACATTCCCTAAGACAGGCCCATGAAATACAATTTTATTATTTAAAAAATAGTTGAGGACTAAGGGACCAAAGCAAAATCTCAGTTTCTAAACTCTTACGATTTTGCATTAGCAGCGTTTTTCTTTTTTGTTGTTGTTTGTAATGGGCTTTCTCTAATTTTATAGGGAAATTACATTATTTACTGAAGACCAGTCTAAACAGTTCTGTATTTTTTTATTCTGCAGTAGGCAGAAATCAGTCATTGGACACTGATTTTTTTTTTTTCCCCAGTCCATTAGCATTAGCTGCTTTATGAATATCCCTTTGACTGTTTGACTATTTAACTGCTCAAGAACATTTAGTAAGGCAAGCAAACAGCTTGATCACAGTGTACTCATAGCTTCTCTAAGGATCTAGCTTTACAGCATGACTCTCTCCTCCTGGTTTTCCATTACTGAACCATATTAAGCATGCTTAGGAAGCAAACTGATTTGTTTTGCTAGGAATCTGTGAGGTGGACACCTTCCCTACACAGTGTGATGCAGAACTTGACAGTTAAAAGGGCAATTCAGAATTTTTTGTTTGGCCTGAAAGAGGTAATGTTTTTTGGCCCCATCTGATGACATGAAAGAGGTAACAAGTGTATTTTACTACTTGTCCAGTCTTGATTTTAGGCAATATGGTAATTGTATTTTCCTACATTCTTTCCAGCAGCTCATGCAATACAGTACTAGATGTTCCCATGATACTCCACGTTTTTTATATAAACAATTCCATAAATGCTGTCTCAGTAAGGACTTGTTTTTATTAAGCATTTGTTGTGGTATTGTTCAGCTGTCTCTGGCACTCATCTGTGGTACATAAATGGAGCTGGAATGAATTAAATTCAGGTAAAAGACTAGATCTACAATGGCAAGTAAGGCACAGTATTTCATTGTTTATTCTTACATGCCTGTTTTTTCAAAGAAATCTCTAGACCTCATGAAGAGCAGGCATTTACATGTTAAAAACAGAAGGGCAGATACTACAATGAATTTAAACTTGGTTACAAGTTTATTAGTTCTTTTTTGCAGATGCATTTAATAGTTGTTTTGTGGCTGCAGGTCTGATATACACTGTTGGTGTATATTGTATATAATGATGGTATCTATTCCATTTGTCTTAACTGGAATTACTGTATTTTAATGGCTCTCACTGATTTTCCTCCAACTTAGTTCACAGAGCTGCTCATTCAGTTTTCCAGTCAGTTTACCTGATTTCTGCATTATCAGCTTTTCCCAAGTATCTTGCTGGTCTGACTAGCTGAGGCTGAAAGGTAAGTTTGAGCATTGTGGGCAGACAGATATTCTACCATACAGGAAAAAGAGTTAATGCTGTCTGTTGCAATCAATGAGAAATTTCACAGATCAGATCCCCACTGATGTATTAGTTCTTTGACAATTAAGAGTGTTAATCTTAAAAATGCAGTTCAGTTTTAATTTTGCAGGCATGGAGACACTTTTTCTTCTCACAAGTAAGTATGAAGGCAACTTGTATGTGTTCAGATGCACAGCCTGGCATAGGTGAGTTGTTGATAGCAGGCTATAACTTTGTAAATAGTTTAGGCTGCCAAGATCAGTATCATTAGCTTCAGAGTAAGAATTTGTCTTAGTTGGCCTCACTGTTTAAAAATTCAGTGGATTTACAATTTCTTTGGACAGTCCTTTAAGAAGTCCCAGGCTTACATCCAGGACTTCAGTCTGGGGTATGATAGTGTTTTAAAAGATCAATGTGAATATAAACAAAATCATCATGATCATCAGTGAATGATGGGTCAAACATAAGTCATTTAAAAGTCCCCGTTGCTCGTGCAGATCCTGACCTGGTAAGCATTTCTCCATCAAAACTCACATTTGCAGCTGAAATTCCATAGAGTGTTTATCTCCTGAATTTGATTTTATTCGTACATCTCTGCTTCTAGAAACAGAAACCGTAGAAACAGCAGAGCACTGGGCAACCAGGCTGATCTCAAAAGTCTTTGACTCCCATTTTACTGTACAGAACCAGTTAGACACATTTATATTCAGGCTAGTGAATTCTGGTTGCTGTGGCAGCTCAACAGGTTATCAGTACCTATCTCAGTCTTCAGCCTTGAGATAAAAGGGACTAAAGTAGCCTGACACAATACAGTTATACAGGAAAGCAGGACACAAGAAGTCCTCAACCTGCAGATACTCCTTCAGTTACTTTTCTCAAGAGTACAAGGTGTTTTGTGTTTCACAGGTTTTTACATACATTTTAAGTGCACTGGTCTCAAGGCAGTAATTAACAGCACCACGGATTCAATGAACACCAGATAGTTCAAAACTATTGCTGCAATTAATTGCTCCTGTTGCCCTTAGTGTACCCAAGAGAGCAGAAGACAGGCAAAGTCACTCAAAAGCCTTTGGAAAACAAGTATGAGATTCAGAGGAAAAAAAAATATTCCCAAGTCACCTGGTTTTTAAGAAGGTTGATTCTTGTAAAATAAGACACTTCAGTTTCCCACTAGTGGGTTGCAATCATCTTGTTGACTTCGAAGCTTTTTCTTGAAGATGGATATTGACGTGGATGGCTGGTAAAATATACTCCAGATCTCTCCAGCAGAGGTAACCTCATTGGAATCTTCTGTTCCAGCTGCAGATGGTATCTGATGGGATCTAGGAAACAAGTGTTAATTCACTGTGAGTGTTAAGGTGCTTGGGGTGCTGCTGGTTTTAGTCAGTTTCCACTAAATCTGTGACACCATTTCTTTCTGCCTGTGGCACAGTTACATAGGGTTTTGGAGTGTTTGTTGGTTTGTTGGTGAAAAGTTAGAATCATGGAATAGTTAGGGTCAGAAAGGACCTTAAGATCAACCAGTTCCAACCCCCCTGCCAAGGGCAGGGACACCTCACACTAAACCATTCCACCCAAGGCCTCATCCAGCCTGGCC
>JAVHNF010103143.1:6345-17687 GCA_034783455.1 Micropsitta finschii | reverse complement strand
TCCGGGGCGGGGCGCGCTGCGCTGCGCTTGGCGCGGCGGCTGAGGGGGCACGCGGCCTGCTGCCCGCGCCATGTCGTTCCGCCGTGCCTTGGCGCTGGCTGCCTGCGGGCTGGCCGGCGGCTCCGTCCTCTTCTCCGCCGTGGTCGTGGGCAAGCAGCCGGGTCGGGGAAGCGATACCGACCCGCGGCAGGGGAGCTCCTCCGCCACCGTTCCTCCCGCCTCCGCCGCTCCTCCCGCTGCCGCGGCGCCACCGGGTTTGCTGCTGCTACCGCCCTCCGCCTCCTGCCCGCCGGCCCCCGGCTGGATCGAGAGACCGGCCGCTAACAGCGGCTACTGGGACAGCAACTGGGACAGGTAGGAGCGGCGGGGCTGCGATGGTAGGGCGGGCTTCCTTCCCCCGCCTGGCTGGAGACCACGCTGCCGGGCGGCGGCTGTGTCGAGGGACCCCCATCGCGGGGGAGACGGCGGGAGATGCTCTTAAATCCGCCCGTCGGAGCTGTATTGGAGGAGCGGATGTCTGCGGGCTCAGGAGCGGGGCAGGCGCTCCTCTGACGGGACGGGTTGAAAGGAGAGGACCTGGGGTTCCCCCCGGGAGCTGCCTCAGCGCGCCCGGGGAGCCCCTGGGCTGGCTTCGCTGACCCGGCCTCCCCCGAGGCCCAGCCCCACAGAGCCGAGTCAGGGGTGCGCGGGATTCGTTTCCAGGTGGAATCTGAGGTGATCAGCGGTTCAAAATAGTTGAAGTTCTTGAATATTTACAATTCTGGAGCACCTGAGCACTCTGGAGGGAGGCTGCCTGTGCTCTGTTCTGTTTCAGACTGGTCAGAGATTTTCCTCTCCGTAAAGATGTGCAGATCCCTTTATTCTCATGCTTTCATCCAGCAAGATCACAAAGCCTTCGGGCTGTGATCAGTGTGAGCATGGTGTAGAAGCCTGTTTGGTTTTTCTTAGACACAGTGTTAACCATATCTCAGTATTGCTTTATGTTCACAATAAAGTATTTCTGTTTAATAACAGCACCCTTGCAGATGAAAATGGCTTTCACATGCTAGGCATGTCTTAGGCCCACTACTGCTGCTATCAAACGGCAAGTTAGTGATATTAATCCTTGTAAAAGGTAATGTTGCTTTGAACCTTGCTTAGTTGTGTTCCTCATCAGAAATTCACGCATCCAAGGGTTCACTATGTTTTGGGTTTTTTTCCCTGATTCTTTAATTAGAGTGTGCGAATATCTGTATTGAGCTTTGGCTCATTTAGCTTCCGTCTGGTAGAATTATCTCCCCAGGGAGACTTATGTCAGGCTCCAGTTTAATCATAGTAAATCCAAACTTAAGCACTAACAGATTTTTATTATATAATCCATCCTGGTTTGAGGTTTTTTTGGAGATGCTGCAAAATCTAATGCTTGTATAAATAGGGCTGTGTGCACCCTGATCATAAAAATAAAACTTTAAATAAATAAGGCTTTACCTGATTGCACGGTTACATTGAGGGAGATACTAAAGCTGTTTGTTTAACTGCAGATCCCAGCTTTTCTGGTTCTGATAAATAGTTTATTTTCATTAAGGATTTTAAAGTACTTTCAGAGTCTGAAACTAAAATTGCTCTGGGACGTTTACACAATATACTTCCACTGTGTGCACCGTGATGAATGGTGATATAATACAGTAACTGCTATTAAGAGTTATCTAGCTATAATTGTTCAGGCAATTGTGACAACAGCATCAGTTATAGCACCATCTCTACTTCTTGAATTGGTTAAGTTTTAGTTTTATACTTGGTGTCTACCACACAGTGTGGTATGGGTTTGACTGTGGTTGGAAGTGTAGTTTTGATTTTTGGATGAGACCGGCAGAAACACTTAACATGTAAAGTTGTCAAATGGCTTTAAATACAAAGAGCATCTGACCACTTCTTCTGGGGAGCAGGAAATGGCTAACAAAGCCAAGTCATGAGCCAGAAACCAGGTATTATAATATTCCTAACTGATGGCTTTTAAAGTTTGAAGCAAAAGAATGCGAGTATCTTGTTTTCAAACAGGCTGACTGATATGTTTCAGTGGCATGCAGGGCTTTCTGGAAGATAGGTGAAATGGGCACTGGCATGGATTAAGTGGTATTTTGTTTTAGTTAGGTGTAACGATGGTCTCTGACGTTGCCATTGCTTTTTAGCAAAGTTCTGTCCAGCTGCAATCTTGGGCAATGTCTTTTCCAAGGGAATGCAGAAAACTGCATTTGTCAGCTTCTGAGGTTCAGTGGCCTAAAAGAACCTACTTGAATCAAGTCTTGACAGTATTGTAAGTTGTCCTGCTCGTAAACTTTCTAAAACTGGCTTATGCTAAAAATATTGCTAAGCTTGTCTATCTTCTCATGACTTCTTAAGATATCTGTTGCTTTTCAAAGTGCATTTTACCATCAAGTAACTTTAGAAGTACTGGAGGGGAGAAGGCAGGACTTTCAGGCATTTCTTTGAGTCAGTTCCTGACATAGGATGAATTAATCCCTGTGTTGATTTTTTTCAGACATTTTTCACTTTTCCTGATGTATCTTTCCAGCAGTACAATTTTTACTGAATGAAAAGAAGTATGTTTTGAAATAGCAATGGAAGTTCTTGTTATTGGACTATTACTTCTTTTTTAATGCCTTGCTGAACTTTGTTAACAGCTTAAGGGATGGGTTGAACTTCACTGTTTAATAGCAACCACTTCTTTACTAGAGCAAAATAGATGCAGGGCTTTTTAAAGCTGGTCTTGCTGTGAACTGTAGAAATAGGTACGTGAAGCAGCAGTTTTCTATGACCAAATTACTTTGTCTCAATCTTAGTAAAAATTACTTTTTATAGGTTTTTTGTTTTTTTTTTTAATTAAAGAATATAAGCCCCCCAAGTTTAATTATAATAATGGAGGAAGTGAGGTCTGGTATGAACTAAATAAATACAGCTGTTCTTTAGGTATGAGATCAAGGGAAAAGGTTTATGCTTCAAGGATGATAGACATAGCAAAAGGATTTATGCTAGTGTGATAGAGGATCAGTGCAGAGGGGGGACCAGAAGACTAATCTGTGGAAGATACGGGCAGGGTTGATGATGATGGTGGGGTGTTGGTGTCAGCAGTGGGAGATGTGCAGCACTAATCTGTGATACTTGGGGAGGGAGAAGAAGATCTTCTCTGCCTGGTAACCTCTTCAAGAGCCAGATTCACTGTCTGGGTGATGTGCAAGGGGGAAGGTTATGGTATGCAGAAAGCAGTATTAACGTGCAGTGTGACGGAATGGAAGACTAACGTGGCATGAGAGGAGAGAGATGAAAAAAATGAAAGGATAAATAAACATTCGCAGATGAAAAATAGAGTCGTGTTACTGGAGAAACATGATGTTACCTGTGTTAAAGTGCAAATTAATTCTCAGTGTGCACTGCAGAAAGTTGGAGTCTTATAGGGGGGTTTAGTCATTTGATGTAAATGGGATTGATAAAGTACAAATTTTTTAGGTGTTATTACAGGGCCTTTTAGATACAGAACAGTTTCTTTATGGAAAACACTTCTTGCGTTTGCTTCATGGTTAGTTTTTCTTGTCAAATAACCTGCTGTTATACCTGTGACTGCAAATCAGTGAAAATCTCAAGAACAACTTTCCAATCAACAGGAATTCAGATGGAAACTCTGCTAGAGTTTCTCATCTTCTTGTCCAGATAGACTGTAGCTTTCCTGTGTTTTAGTGTACACCATCTGTTTGCTTTTCTGTTGCCTTTTTTCCCCCCTTTTTTTCTTTAATTTCTTTCAGTGAAAGAATTAATTGAGAGGTGGCTGTTACTAAACAGCAAATTTCTGTGTCAGTTACATCTTCTAGCTTATGACGCAATTTTGTTTTAATGCAGGCTTTTGTTTATAGCTTTTGCTTATAGCTCTTGCACAATGGTTTGAATCTGTTTTGAGATATAAATGGCTAAATAGTCAATTTTAGTACTTCAGCTATATCTAGAAATAAGGCAACGCTACCCATCTCTAAGATTCCACTGCCTTTTAGTATCCCCTGTCTAAAAATGGTGTTTTAAATGTGTTTGTTTAGACGTGAACCACTGGCTCTTATCAACCTCAAAAAGAAAAATGAAGAAACTGGGGAGGAAGAACTCTCCTCACGCTTAAATCACTTCAAAGCAAAAGCCACCAGGCACATATTCCTTATCCGTCATTCTCAGTATAATTTGGATGGCCGGGCTGATAAAGACAGAACTCTGACCCCACTTGGTATGTATGACTAAGAAGCTCATCATGCTTTGCATTTAATGAATATTGTTTTTCATGTGCTGCCATCCTGATGAATACAGGTCAGTAACTCAGCTCTGTTCTGGGTCACACTGCCAAACCTTAATCCACTTTCTGGATTCTTTGTGCCAGAAGGATGTCATGAATAAGTTTGTCTTTTTCATTTTTGATCCATTAAATCCAAGCATAAAACCTGCTTTACAGAGCTCTAAACACACTCAGTTGTAAAGAAACTTCACAAAAGAAATTTCAAATTATCTTGAGATTGTTTGAGCAGATTTTCATACCAGCTGGCATAATTCCCCAGGGCCAAGGCTTTTAAACTTAGCTCCGTTGCCGGCTTTGGGATAGATTTCTCTTAAGGGTGGCTCGTGTTTCTGTTAGTTAATTTGCTGATTTTTAATTAATTAAAAAATAATAATAATTACCCCTTACTTTCAGTTGGAGTGTTTATGATTAAATACCTGTCACTTTTGCTCCTAAGCACTATTCCTGGGAATTCTGCTACTCAGCAGTAAGAAATGAGGATAACCTCTGCCTGTCTGAATTCATTGATCTGTGACAGTGGCCACTTTCTTGACCACATGTATCCCAGCAGTGTCTTGAGGGGGGAAGAACTATTATTGTGTAGAGCTGCTTGAGGTTGTGGAAGTCTGGGGCCAAATGTTCAGCAGAAACACGTTTTTTGTTTTCCCTGCAAGTCTTTATCACCATTGTGTGAACAGGAGTGAAAGGCTGATTTCAGGACTAAGGTGCTATCTTTAACTGGTAACAAAGTATAATCTTAGTCCTGTTTACCCTGTGCCTTGGGTAAATTACTTCAACTGTTGTCTTTCCACCTACCGATGTGGAAGATGGCATAAAGCCTTCCTTGGTTATGCAAGTGCTGTTCTTGAGTGTCGGGAGCTGGTGTTGCCTTTATGAAAAATGCCCTGTCAGGTCTGAGCGTGTCTGTTTGTCAGAGTCTCATCTTCTGTGCTCCCTGAACATAGCAGATGGCTTGGGTCAGCACTATCTTTTATTGGAAGTGGCTCCCTTGGGATGGGGCTGACAAGGATTGAAAACTTTAGTGAAAGTCTCTGAGTAATTTTGTTTATTAAAAAACCCCAAAGCAACTGATTTTTCCTACTGATGAAATAGGACTTGAAATTGTCCAGCTGATAGGCTTGATAGGTAACTTGACAGAAATGGAGGCCTTTGCTGTCTACTGGACAACTCTTCTGGTAGTTTGTGTGAGGCACTTACCTGAGTGTCACCAATTTATATAACGAATATAATTTTTAAGGTCGAGAGCAGGCTGAACTTACTGGAAAAAGGCTGGCAAGCTTGGGAATAAAATTTGATCAGATTATCCACTCCTCCATGACTAGAGCAACTGAGACAACTGAAATTATAAGTAAGCATCTCCCAGGTAAGTGACTTCTCTTGACTTTTTGTCTCCTGATCCTTACAAGTACCTCCAGTTGAATTCTGAGCTTGTCCTTAAGGTTGAGATGTTTAGTAAGCTTCCAGCCCCGTGTGAATGTCTGTGTTTATAAAGAAAGTAACAACCTTAATTCTGCTTGTCTCCGGTTAGCAGTAAGCATTAACTGACACACAGCTTTAGATTAACATCCTTGCAAGTGCAGTTCTGCAAAATGCAGCAGACTGGGAAGATTCAGTTTACTGTGCCAAGCTGGTTTGGCTGTTCTCAGTTGGAATAAACTTATGTCTTGTTGATGACAAAACGGTTGTGTTGGAGAGATTCACGCTCTTTAGGAGGAAGCATGTAGACTAAGATGGCTTTTAGGATGGAGAGGAAGACTTCCTCAAAGAAAGAATATGAGAAATGCATTGATTATAGAGTTGTGGGCCTGTTTGCAGTGGCACGTGGAGTAACAACTGCTTTCTGAATGTGCATTTAATATTTCAGGAGTCAAAAAAGTTAGTACTGATCTGCTGAGAGAGGGAGCACCTATAGAACCAGACCCTCCAGTCTCTCACTGGAAACCAGAAGCTGTGGTAACTTTTTACTTTTTCTTTGCTTTACTTGTTCTGTTTTGGTGAGGTTTTGTTTTAGTAGTCTTTATATTGACAGTAGAGATGAGGTACAGAGTCCGAGCTGATGCTTTTCATCACAGACCTTAGATAACCGCATACTTTTCTCCTCCCCAGTAAGTGCAGAGAACAGTTAAAATAAATAACTTAAAATCCTTAATTCTGACCTCTGTGCCATTAGCAGTATTATGAAGATGGAGCTCGAATTGAGGCAGCTTTTCGAAACTTCATTCATAGAGCTGATGTAAAGCAGGAAGAGGACAGCTACGAAATCTTTGTCTGCCACGCCAATGTGATCCGCTATATCGTGTGCAGGTACGTGCTACATTGCGTGTTCCTCTGCTCTTTAAAAGCTCATGGTTCTACTGAATTAGTGGTGGTTTATGGCTCTGCTGAGCTAGGGGATGTGTTTTTTGATTTGGCTTGTTTGAAGAGGATGGAGATCAGTGCCTGCATTGTGAGCAGCTGCTTCTGCAGCTTCATCACAGATTCATTTGCAGATACAGGATACAGTTGAAAATAAAGCACTTTCATTCTAATTCTGAAGTGAAATGACTGAATTGGTGAGACTCAAACCGTTTCTGTACGCCCAAATAATCTCTTTAATACCATATGGCTCTGCTTCCCATAAAACTAAGGACAGTGCCTGTGTGGACTGTTGGAAAAGACAGCAAGTAGAGCATGACTGTATGCCTCTTCTTGAGGTCATGAGATTTGATCTTATGTAATGAAAGATTCATGTAGTTTTGAGAATTATTTACTAATGGAAATTTTTGTAGTATGTTCAAATTGCGTTAGTGTGGTTTTGCAGTAACATCCAGTATTGGATTAGAGCAAGAGCGAGTCTTCCCAATAACATCAAGGTTGTTCATGAAGGAGAATACAGTTCTGAAGCTTTGCCTGTCTCTGTCTCCAGTCAGCTGAGTCTGTTCTATTCCTCTTCCCTATCAGCAAAGCACTGTCTGTAAGATAATTTTTCTTGAGCAGGACAGGTGTGATTAAACTTTAATCTGATCAATACCTACAACAATTTCAGTTAGCTCTGTTTAGCTGAGTTAGTTAAATGCTAGCCTGTCGGCTCTGTGGATTGCTTTAGAGCTTTTCAAAACTGCTGTACTTAAAATTATTGATCAGGTAAACAGCATATTCTTTCCTGTGCCAAAAAAAGATTGTCTTGCTGCTACCTAGGTGCTTTCAGAAGTACTTTTTCTCTTTGCTGTTTCTTCTCTCTTCCTTTTAACTTCGATTTTGTGCCTGTTATTTCAGGCTATCTGATAGCCCAATAGACTGTAGCTGTTACTTAATTTCTTAGTTTTTCTACAAGAGTGTCATAAGAGCCAAAACCAAATTTTTTCTCAGTGTCTGAGGCAAACTGTGTTTGAAACAACGTGTTTTTTTTCCAGCTACTTACTACAATTGATCGAAGTCCTGAGGCTGTTCAGTTAGGAATTGTAGAATAGCTGGAGGCTAGCTGTGGTACTGTATTTGTACAAAAAGCACAAGGTAACTTTTCTTGCCACTTCTGGGGAGCAGTATAGGTGATGGAAAGTAGTTCTGGTGAACTTCTTCCATGTGCACATGTGGGCAATTAGAATGAATCCTATCTCACTACCTTCTTGGCTGTTATGTACTGTCTGCGTTGGTAAGGCTAAAATAGTGTGTGAGAGTGTGCGGTTTGCCTTTCGTCTGTGGAGGAGGCATTCCTCTACCCATACTGAACTGCACAGGGTTCTGTGACTCTCCACTGGCCAAGTGACCAGCTTGAACCGATCCCATCTATCTGTTTGTTATGAGGTGGCTCAGAGCACTCCCAGCAACCTGACTGCATTATTGCTGCTGCCTTCTGTCCATTTGAATTAATCCTGTCTACAGTAATCACACCCATCTGCTGGACTCCGCTTGTGTGAGTGCATTGTTGGCACTGGCCCAGTTCTCAGTGCTGCATTCTCCCAGCAATCACACAAGAAAAATACCTTGTCCAAGGCTGGCTGTGGATGCCGTGAGGGCACATTAACGTAACTGTTTATGAATGAATAATCTCTTGGTTTTTATTCATTTTGTAACAGAGCATTGCAGTTCCCCCCAGAAGGCTGGCTGCGAATGTCTCTTAACAATGGCAGCATAACTCACTTGGTGATACGTCCGAATGGAAGAGTGGCACTACGAACACTGGGTGACACAGGTTTCATGCCTCCAGATAAAATCACTCGCACCTGAATGTGCAGAACCGATGGCTCTCCAGGAGCAGCCTCTAGCCTCTTTGCACTAGTACATTCAGCTGCCGTACCACTAGGTTTTGATTTGTTATGTTGGGATGTAATGCTGTCTTAAAATGTCCTTTAGCCCTTTGCCTCCTTTATACGTATTCATATCTGCCTTCCAGTCCACACAAGAAAGGTATGTCTGTAAGCCTGGAGCTCTCCAGTCCTCAAGTATTCCTCAGACCTCAAAGCTGAGCTGTGGAATACAGAGATTGAATGTCTGCTCAGCAGTTCCAGGAGCACTGACTTCCCCCCGCCTCATTGTGACTTTCTATAACCAAAGCAGCTTGTTCCTGTGGGTATTTTTCTTGTGCAGGAAAGCAGTGGGTGTGGGAACTGGGAAGGATCAGCCTGGTATTACCGCAGCTGAAACTGAGCTAGCTTGTTTCAGCTCCTGCAGGAGAGGTGACAAACAGGGTATTCTGCTGTTCAAAGGGATAAGGCATCAGGTTTTATAAGTGGTTGACGATGTATGTTTGTTGTGTCATTGTTCCCCTCTACCCCCAACAAGCTCATGTAAAACCGTGCCTGGAGGTTGCAAGCATAAAGCAAAGAGGGTAAAAACCTATTATTTGCCTCAGACCTGTGGTGCTAGAATTAACTGCTGCTTAAATGAAGTGTTCCTGCATCCTCAGGAAGTACTTTAGCTATTCTGAACAATGTCTTTCAATTTCATAAAGCCTTTAACTAAAACTGGGTCTGTACAAGGATGTAGGGATGAGTCTATAGCAGTGAGACAGAAGGAAAGGAAAGCAGCAACTTTCTGAAAGTGAGTCTGGTACTGACACATCTTTTTAGTGCTTTCACCCATTGATTGGCATTCGTTGATCCCTTGCTTTCAGAGTAGAGACATCCCACCACTGAGGTCATGTGGTGATAGCTTAGGGCAGAGGTTCAGCAGTACTGGAGCAACCTGCTGGTGCCAGAACAGTGACTAGCTGTGGGGTGGCTTGTCTAGGCCACGTATGTCGTGCAGACAGAATGCTCCAAGTGGCTCCTTCGTTCTGACCATGCTGGGCTTGTTCTGGGGAATGTGCAGGTGGCTGAGAACTGGGTTTTGGTTTTTGAGGGGGAGCTCAGAAGGGTTTCAACTCGAGAACGCTCGTTGGGCACCTGAAGCAGTGCAGTAACTTGTCTCACATCGCAATACCCGGAATGTCAAATTTCATCATATGCATATTCTGCCTTGGTGCCAGTGCACACGCTACAGGACAGCAAACCCAAGTAACTTGTTTGACAGGTTCTCTTGTCACCAAGAATGTTGAGACCCTACACTTGCTCCTGTCAGAGCTGTATGACACATCATCCCAGCATGACCTAGCAAGATGTGGTTTCATGGTTTGTTTGATCCAGTAGTACAAGTTCAAAGAAATGGGGGCTAGTACGGAACAAAGCATGATTGATAGTTGCGTAATGCAAGTTGTGGGGGCAAGAGGAAACCATCATGATGTCTCTCTCATTGATGCAGTGAGAATAATTTATCAGTTTTTGTCTATTAACTTTTTAAAAGTTTTGAATAAAATAACTGGTCTGTCTTTCTTGTCTATTCAGTTGAAGCTGTGTGACTGTAAACTGGGTAGAACGCATGGCTGGAGTGCTTCACAGGGACTTATGTTCCTGCCTGGGGAGCAGCCTCTGCATCCCATATTGCCTGGGGGAAGAACATGAATTAGCAGCTTTGTCCTTTTAACTCCAAATAGCTGAAATGTAGCTTAGCTCTGTTTCATTACCTCTGTTAGAGGTAATGATCATCACCTCCAGAAGCACATGTACAAGCACTGCCATTTACAGAGGGGGCTGCATAGCTGGCATAGCCCTTTGGATGTTGGCACCTTGGGAGTGAGAGGGCTGAGTCCCTTCCTGCTGGGTGGAACAGGAGCAGTGACGTGAGCAAGTAAGTGGAATATTCTGTGCAGTTTTATTTGTGTGTGTACATAGCCCTTCCCACACCTGCCCTTATACACCCCAGTAACAGGTTCCTGCAGACAGCCAGAGGCCACCCACCACCTCACTGCACAGGTACAGAAGTCAGTATCTTAAAGGTGGGGGGAGAGGGAAGTATGAAATGCAAAACTAAGAACATAATTTTCACAGGATTCTGACTTCCTGTCTTTTAAACAGTTTAAGACTATTTGAGTTTTCAGTGGCACAATCCTATGGTGCTGTGCACGCACCCAACCAATGCGTGTAGTTGTGTAAGTACCAAGTCATGACTGCCCGTGGTACTAGCCCTGCTGCTTGCACCACGCCCCACACTAAACACAGCATGATGGGTGCAGCTACTTGTTTATCTCCTAATAGAAAGTGGCGTAACTTTTTAATATGACATTTGGCTCATTAGAAACCAAAACCCACAACTAAGCTTTTGCACCTTTAAAAGTGAACTTTTGGCCAAGGAAACACACCTCACGCACTATCAATCAGTCTGATTTAAAGTGTGGCCACAGGCTTAGCGTGGAAGAGCACAATCATGAATAAGCAAATTGCTACATAGATGGCTATTTATTTATTTTAATAGCTGAAGTAAACGTTGTTAGAAAAATGACCTCAAAAGATGCAGTACAACTGGACTAATGCACATTAGGTAAAACAGGTAAAAAAAAATAACTCTCTTGACCAAACCAGAACAAAATTAGAGTGAGAGGTGGGAGGAGGTGGTGTCTGCCTACATGTACATACCAGTAATATACATTTAAACAGTACAAAAATCAAAACCTAATACAGGTAAAAGGGGAGAAGTACAAGTGTTCATATCCCTCTCTGTAACCAGCTTGTCAAAAGGGCAA
>JAVHNF010103129.1:3274-27616 GCA_034783455.1 Micropsitta finschii | reverse complement strand
CACCTAATTCTGTCCTTCTGCTCCTTACAGGCATTTTGAAGTTTGTGGAAATCACGGTCAACCTCCTGGTGCTGATTTGTGTGGGCGCTGCCCAGGCCTCTGTTGGAGGCTTCACGTCCCTTGGTGGCTTTGGCACCAGCTCCTTTAGCCTGAATTCAGCCTATAGCCCCTTTGAGGGCACAGAGCTCCAGGAGGTGAGGGAGCTAGACATGCAGTTCACCCAGATGCGAGCCCCGTGCGTATATGGCGGAGTAGCCTTCAGCTTAACAGCAGCAGCACTTACCCTTGTCTTCCTTGTCGTGGGAGCAAAACCCATCCAGCAGCTCAGGACAGGGCTGCTGGCAGGTGAATGTGCCTTCAACCTGCTGGCTGGCATGGCATATGTCGCAGTGGTTGCCCTCTACCTGCATTTTGTCAGCCAGGTGAACTCCACAGAGGTTTGCAAGAGGCGCGAGAGGCTGTATGCACGCCGCGGTTACACCTCCATGAACTGTGTGGTCCAGGGTGGTGATGCAGCCGTTGGCCTTTTTGGTGTCATTGCTGCCTGTTTGTACTTCGCCAGCTTTGTGGTCTGCATCCTTGCTATCCGAACCATCTGCGCCTTCCAAAGCCACATGGCCAAGATTCAGCACAGCCCCAAAAGCGGCATTAGAGACAGAAGTGTCAGAAACCACCATTCTGCCCACAGGACCTCAGGAAGGTCCCACAGTGTCCAGGCTCTTGCCACGTTGGTGTGAAATCAGCTTGGGCTGTGCCAGAGAGCTGGAGCTTCAGGAAGGGACAGACACTGGGCGTCACGTGCCAAACTGGTGACCAGGCCACAATGTCTTGTTCTACAAGTTGCTGAAGTGTGTATCAAATCACCAAATATAACAATACTGCTATCACATGATGTAATAAAACTGATGTTCAGCAGATGTTTTAACAAGGGGTTTTGCATCAGTCTCTCAGGCTGGACTCCTGTGTTTAAAATGCGTTTGGTTGTTATGTCTTCATCTCACACAGAGCAATCCAAACAGCAATGGGCTGTTAACAGGTTGCAACTGTAGCACTGCCAAACCTGTGCTAACAACCACTTCCTTTCCTCTCCCATGACATGAGGAACTGAGTACACAGCTAGGATGGGCAGCCTTCAACAGATCTCATGCCTGTCGATTCGTCCTATTGCCTTATACCATGCTGCTCAGAAAGCAAAAGACACTCAAGTGCTTCTCCGAATCATAGCCAAAGGTACCTTTGTGACCTTTTCCACTTGGGCCGGTGAAGCATTTCTATCTTTTGAGTCACAGGGGTTGGCACATGTCGATCATGTGCTCCCTGGGGAATGCTGCCGAGAGGAACTAGCTTGCGGTTTCAAAGGCAGCATTTTGGTCCTCCTCCAGTTCCCTATTACGGTTTTTCCACCTCATTGAGCACAGATGAGAACCTGGCAGGCAGTGCATTGGTCAGCTATCAGCTTAGTAAAGCTACCACTTGCTTCTGTAACCACCTAGACAATGTTGGGCTTGCTGACTCCACAGCTGGTGGTGGGCAGAGACTGAATTGGGAGCACGTCTTTTCCATGGGAATGCTGTAACAATGACAGAAAGTACACGCATCCGTCCAATACCTAAACACGCAAAGCATGAGTGAACAGCAGTAATTGCGTGCCCCCAGGGTTGAGAAAATAGATTTAAGAGAACATCTTTCAAGAGTCCTTTGTTTGAGGCAGATGAAATAGATCAGTGGACTTCATAGATGAGGGGGTGAGGAAAAAGGCTGCTCAAAGTACTTAAGATTTGTCAGCTTGAGAGGAGGGAAGAGGCAATTTTGATTCTGGCTGTGCTCACTCCATTTAGTATTATCTGGCTCAGAGTCGTTGCCCAGATGAGGCTTTTTTGAACCACAGTAGAGATGTTTGTTGTATATTTCACATATATACATACATATATATATGTATACACACAAGGATCTCAAAGGATTATGTTTAAGGTAATATAAAGACAAACAAAAAGCATAGTTCTATTAGAAGTGATTACACGAGCCTTTACAATAAGTATTTACCATTTACGTAATACCTTAAGCATCTTTTTAACGCTTTGAACACCAACAAACTTCACAGCATTACTATGCTTTACAGAGTGAAGAGTTTTTCCAAACATGCCATGGCTCACAGTACTGATCCAGTTATGGAATCAAGATTTCCAGCTTTCTGCTCAAACCCAGACCTTCGCTGGTATGCTGTAACCAGCTGGAGGGTCTGCTACAGGGATGTCTGTCACGCAGCTACACCTGCAGCTAACCACTCGCTAGGCATTTCTGCCTGCACGCTTCTGCCTGCACTACCTCTACAGCTTGCATATTTTGAATGCAGGCTTGGTTACATAGTGACACGCTGTTATTAACTTATACAAACAACAGAAAGCAGCTCCTTGAAGTGAAACATTCGAAAGGTAAGCAAAGGCTGCGGGTAATGTATAAATCTTAACTCAGTCCTTAAATAGATGTGAAATATGAATTTTAACCTCAAGGCTTCTTACTCTGCCCCATTCATTCTTAAATGCTTGCCTACCATCACTATGCAATAGCAATAGCCCTCTGCCAGTGTTGTTTCTGTCTCTTTTTGCCTTGTGTGTGTGGTAAAGGCCTCGTTTGCTGCAAGGTAATTTGGTCTTTAGAAAAAGGTGCACAAAGTTTCCCTGTGGACTGTTGCTATAGTGCTCCTTCCCTGGACACTTGAGTTCCTCACAGTCAATCCATTTTGGGTGCCTTTCCTATTAACAGAAGCAATTTTACACATTATATGGAGAGACTCAAAAATTAGCTGCTACTTAAAGGAGCCCAGTTGGAGATTCTGGAACATGCTCACTGCCCTGAGCATGCTGTCTGGCTCCAGTTATGTTCTTTCAGCTCCTTACTCCGTTGCCTCCCTGCACTCACCATCCCTTCATGTTTCTAACATCCACAGCCTCACATTTATTCCTTATATCCCATCTAAATGTACCCTCTTTTAGTTTAAAACTGCTACCCCCTCTCCTGTCATTACAGGCTCTAGTAAAATGTTTCCTTATTTCCTATTGGCCCCCTTTAGATATTAAGGGATATTAAAGGGCCTCAATGAAGTCTCTCTGGAGCCTTCTCTTCTCCAGACTGAACAATCCCAGCTTTCTCAGCCTGCCTTCATAGGACAAGTGCTCCATCCCTCTGATAATTTTAGTGAGCCTCCTCTGGACCTGCTCCAACAGGACCATGTATTTCCTGTAATGAGGACTCCAGAGCTGGACACAGTACTGCAGGTGAGGTCCCATGAGAGTGGAGCAGAGGGGGAGAATCGCCTCCCTCGACCTGCTGCCCACACTTCTTTTTGTGTGGCCCAGGGTACAGTTGGCTTTCTGGGCTGCAAGTGCACACTGCTGGGTCATGTCCAGCTTTCCATCCACCAGGTGCCCCAAGTCCTTCTCTGCAGGGCTGCTCTCAATCCCTTCATCTCCCAGCCTGTATTGATACTGTTGATTGCCAGTGCAGGACCCTGCACTTGGCCTTGCTGGGAATTTGTGAGGTCTACACGGGCCCCGCTCCTCAACCCTTGAGACACAGGTTCTTCTGGGTAGCATCCTTTTCCTTGAGCTTGCTAACTGCACCACTCAGCTTGGTGTCGGCCACATGCTGAGGTCCAGAAGCTCTGCAGGGACCACAAAGAAAGCCTAAGCCCAGTGACTGCCAAGCTTTGTGCCTCAATATTTGTTTCCTTCCCTGCCACCATGGAGAAAGATCACCAGAAAAGAATTGCAAAGAGGAAATACACATCAGTGCTGTTTCCTCCAGTCACCTTCTTGGAGGGAAGTGTAGGAGAGGAGAAGGGAAAATCCAAGAAATACCTGAGAGGAGTAGGGCAGGGAAGAAGTAGGTTTTCTTCCCTTTAGGATGAAGGGCAAGCCATATACCATCAAAGCAATCCAAACAGCCCTGCTTTCCAGCTGTAACAAGAGCATGCTTGGTATCCTGTAGCTGACTTGAAAACCTTTACCATGCAAGCTGCAAAGGTGTAACACAAAAGCAGGGATTTTCTGGCACACACATAATGACTAAGGCTGCAACAGGCTGTCGTTCCCAGCTGCCGCTGCAGGTGGTCCTACCCTCCGGGGCAGATTAGCCTTCCCACCTTCTGCTCCAGATGGCTGCACCCCACCATTAACTCTACGCAGTGGCTGCCACTTTGTACGGGACAATAATCCTCAGTGGGATCAGCAAACAAAGGCAGGACAAATGGCTCTATCAGCCTGCCATTTCTTTAAGCCTTTCCCTGCTGCCTGCCCTGTGCAAGCATGTGCTGCTTCAGGTCAGCACTGAACATAAACTCACCTTTTTCTTTGAAGCAGCCCCTGCAACCAAAGCACTTCACACAGTCATCATCACCCTCAGTCCCTCTTTGGTGAGAGGGATCCTCAGGGTGTATCCAGCTTGCCCACTTTGAGCACCATCAACTTATCACCCACTGCAAGGGAGATGGTAGTAGCAAATGTCAAATCTGCGCTTCCCTGAGAGGTTGTTTTGTGAGTAGACAGCATGGCCTCTCTCATAAAAGCCTCGGGGCCCCCACCACTGGTGCAGTGGGAAACTCTCTGGCACACCAAGCCTATTCTGAACCTTCAAAAAGAAGATAAAACAGCCACCATCCCTGGAGATGGCAGGAAATGGATGCGGTTGGCAGGGTGAACTGGAGCTGCCTGGCAGGAGAAAAGCCCCACTGCAGACGGTGGGTCTCCAGTGCGAGGTGCTGGGGTGAGCTGAGCTGCTCATTTATCTCAGAGTTACCCCGTGAGATGCTCAGCCGGCCCCTCTGGATTTAAACCGTCCATTTGCACTTGTCTCCTTCAACACGGGAACAAACAGCTTTAGTCTGAGAGCAAACCCTCCAGCTGAGCTCCTCGGCCATTAACTGTCCACAGAGAGACCCCTCTGCACAGAAGAGCCTCGGAGGAAAACAATCTCTCTTTGAAAAGTCATGTCTCCATGCCCTGGCCTGGAGGGGGAACAGGGCACAAGACAGTTGTGGTGACTACATTTAGAAACACAGTTAACAATCACCTGATTCTGCACCCCACCACTGAGTAAACTTCATTCAAACAGGAGTTCATAAAGGCAGTTCTGGGGGAATCTTGTCCAGAACGGAGCAAATCAGCATCTAAAGGCACAGGTGTCTCTTTCCAGTGTAAAAGGCAAAATTGAGGGGGGTGATGCCGGAGAGGAGAGAGGATGTTCACTGCTCCAAACAGGCTTAACGCAACCTTTACATTTATCAACAATTCAGGTGTCTGGCACTGTATATCTGGCGCTGCTGGAAGACCTGCATGTGTCAGGGCATTGCCCTCCTGCTGCTGAGCACCCTCGTACCATCCACCAAAAGGAAGTTTTCAGATAAGCACAAACAAGTTTTCCAGTTTCCTGAAGGAGTTTAAGAAAACATTCCTGGTCGGTATTAAGTTTTATCACAGTTTAAGTTTTTCCCATTAGTTCTTCAGGAGAGTTCGAGTGTATCAGATGCGGAGAAACAGCTAGGATCACAAACTGGCTGTGCAACAGCAGAAACTGAATTAAAGGCTTAGCGCTGAGAAAAACTGGGATCGCAGTTTACAGGACAAACTGCTTTAAAGTGATGAGAGTACATACAGGGATTACAGTGCCAAAGAACAGCCTGAATGGAAATTGCTCTTTCATAATCCATGTATTTTACTCCCAGTTCAGATTTATTTTCACTGAAATTACTTTTCTGGTAGGTTTTCTTCACAACTTAAATTCACCATAACTTAAATAAAGCTGCAGGTTCACAGCAGGCCTTTGGTAACCCCGATCTCTAAATTACATTTGCAGAACTCGGGCGTCTCCTTTTCCAAGACTCAAGTACGTTACTGAAGGGGACTGTAACCGCATTGCTTATGACAGCCATGACATTCGTCATTACTCATCCAGGGAAAGGTGGTGCTCAGTGTATTGCAGCAACTTAATGCCAGCACAGCACAAAAAGTGTCACAGATGCTCACCATCACCTGTCATAAATAAAACATGAGGCTCCTTGCAAGGTCTGCGGGTTGTCAGCGCGTTGGATGTAATTGGTTTTGGTGTGTGACAGAGCAAAATGGGCAGATCACAGGATGCCCTTCATTGCTACAAGTGGGCTATCCATTTCCGGGGATGCCATATGCACACAAACCTGCACCTGCTACTGGATTCCCAAAACTCTCAGGCCATGTTGAAGAGCTCAAGTGAGGGAAAAGCATGCACGCCTTTAACAGGTAATTGGTTTTTTAGAAGGATGTAGAAAGGTTTGTGAGAGATGCACACAGATAAAGAGCATGTGTTTTAAACAGGCTTCAGAAAAGCTTGGCTATATTACTACAAGAGAAACTGAGGTGTTTAGGCATTTATAGCTATATGAAAATCTTGATTTTTTGGTATCCTGCACTGACTTCCAGGGTAAATCCAGATAATGGAAGTGCAGGAGGAAAAAAGGAGGCTTGAATTTGTCCAGCTGCTTAGTAAAACTTTGTGTTTCTCAGATGTGCATTGCATACACATTGCTCATAGGCTTCCCACCATACCTAGATTTATAGATACAAGCAGAGCTTTGTACTATCATCTGCACACCCATGCCACTTCTCACTCATGCCACAGCAACCTGAAATCAGCAAGCATGGAAGACCACAGTGACTTCCAAACACTCAGTATGTGAGTGCAGGATCCTCAGCACAGAACTACAGAAGCCATCAGACACTGGAAGAGCTGGTGGCAGGAAATTAGTGACGATACGGTTCTGCGGGTGGAGGTTGGTTAGCATTCCTGGTTAGCATTCCTGGTCACCACGGGGAAATGGGATAGAGAGCACACACAGTAAAAAAGGGGTTTGCCCTCCTTCAGACTGCAGAAACAGCTCCCCAGCAAGATGTTCCTGTGTCCGTGGGCAGCTTGAAGGAGATTCAGGTTTTTACACTGTGGTGGCTCAGCTCAGATGGCGAAGATTAGGTAATTTACTGGTCCAAATAAATAAGGCACAGTCTGATCGAGACCTCATTGCCCAGTCACTAAGACTACTTGAGAGCTCGCCAAGACCATCTCCTCACCTGCCAGCACTGCAGATGCTCTATGAGCAGTAGCACATGCAGCTCCTATGGCTCCCTCTGCCTTCCTTTCCTTGTTCAGATTTGTGGCAATCGCTTCTAAGGCTCAGGAGGCTGTGGTGTGCATGAGGGTCCTCGGCCTGTGTGAAGCAGGTACCTGCTATGTCATGGCTGCTGCTGTTCGTTCAGCTGAAGGAAGGCTTCTCCAGCCCGCTGCTGTTCCTGCCTGATTCCCACGATGGGGTGGGTGCACGACGGCGTCAGACGCCCTCCTTTAACTCCAAGGATGAAGATGCAGCAGCGCTGGTCCCGTCCTGCGGTAACACGAGGGGGAGCCCGTGCAGCTTTCGGTTAGCGCAGGCAGCAGCAATACGCCCTTTCCTACCCCAAACGCAAAGGCTCGGCTCTTAATCGGAGACAAGAGGAGGCCTGAAAGCCATTTCTTATCTTCACAAGGAGACTGCTCCTGGTTCAAACCAGGGCAAGCCACAGATCACCAGGAGGGGGAAGGTTGGCTGCTGCAGGTGCCCTCCCCGCACATCCCCATTCCTCAAGAGGGGCCAGGGAGCAGGATAGGCCATGGACACATTCTCATGGAATCACAGAATGGTGAAGCCTGGCACTGTTCAAGGCCCGGCTGGACAGAGCTAGTGGAAGGTGTCCCTGCTCATGGCAGGGGGTTGGAACTGGGGGAGCTTTAAGGTCCCTTCCAACCCAAATCAGTCTGTGATTCTGCTCTATCTATTCAATGCACTATTTTATGCACAGTATGTTACTATATATTCTATAATTCTACTGGTATATTCTGTTCCTCAGGACCAAGGTAAGTCCTAACGGCACGTGCACCTACTGCAACATTTCTTAATATTTAATTATTGTTAAGATTCTTTGTTTTACAAGATGCTGGCACCTCTCTCCTTAGGAGGGATTACAATGAGAAAGCATCTTATTCACAAGTCACTGCGTTGCACACTTCTGCTACACCAGCCTTCCTTCCTAGCTCTGCATCCCAAGTTTCTTTAAAAAATTCAGCAGCATACATTTAATTAGCAAAACAATTCCATCTGTTCTGTGAGTCAATACTGACAACTTTACTGTTAAAATACACATATTTCTCTTGGTGCAGCTGTGCTTAATCTGACAGGGGAGAGAAGAGCCTGCTGTGCATCGTGTCTAGTGCCCAGGTTCCATCATAGGGCTGCATCCCAGCTGACACCAGAGGCACCAAAAGGCTTCCACAGCCCCATTCCTGTGGTCCCTGGGGTCACCTACGTGCCCTGAACACAGGCCTCCAAAGGCAATCCTACAGAACCACTGGTAGGAGAATCTCTTTCTGGCTGTTTGCTTATGTTTTGACAAGTTGACATGGAAGAACAAGCTCAGATGAAAATGTGAGAGACACTGGGGCTGTAACAAGCAACAGGACGCTGGAACTGAACTTACGAGGCAGCAAAAGGCAGCTAGACCTCATCCACGGGCAGGCACTACCTCCCAGCCTTGGTACTGTCGAATTCATCCTCTCTCCTCAACTTGAGGTGCAGGCTTTGTGACTGGAAACCCAGCTGCCTGGTTTTCCTACAGCAGAAAGCCTCAGGGGCTCATCCAGTGCCAAGTCTCCCTGCTGGGGAGCAAACCAGCCCTGCCCATCCCAGTCTCTGGCACATTGCAGTTACAACAGCTTCCTCAGTGCCGCAGTGCTGTCATGCTCCTGATGAGCTCTTATGGATTAAGCATCTCCCTTCAGCTCGCAATATTAAGGAAATATGGAAAAAGATGAGATAGCGTCTGCCCCGTCTGGATCTTGCCTCAGTCATAACCTAGAGGGCAAGCCTAGCTCGCACTGCAGGAGATAAAAGGTAGGATGAGGCATCCAAGTGAACCGGAGGTGAATCCCAACTCGTCAGCCTGAGAAGGGATGACCTAAAGGACGAACTGTTGAACTCGACAGGAATGGAAGTATAAATAAAAGGCTTGGGGTAAAGAAGGGACCAATTATTTAAACCAGGGACTTGAAGCTAACAAGGAACCTTTCCCCCACTAGTGTCCTAGATAAACGGTATCCTGATTCTGCCCTGGGTCTGCTGTTAGTCTATGAGATAAGAGTTTTTCCACCCCGATCTTTTGATTGGAATGGGTGCAAAAGGTTTTACTTGCTCTCAAGCAGCAGATGGATTTTAGCTTTCATCTTTGCACAGAAGCAGCAGCCTTCTTAGCTATAGGTCATCTGACTACTTACATCTTCAGTGCAGGACACAGTGCACCCCTCACCACCAGGCAAGCAATCAAGAGGAACAGCTTGGTTCATGCAGCACTCCATGAAATCCTCACTGCAAGGAGTGCAAGCATGCACGTTAAAAAAATCAGTAAGAAACAAATCGATTAATCCAACAATAGCGCACTGAATTGGATTGAATTGGCTCTGAAGCCAGTCAATTGAATTAACAAAGCAGGCCGCTAAAGCAGAAAAAGCAAAGCACAGTCATTTAACAGACATCAAGACATCCTGGCTCCAGCTGAGCCCCAAAGCTACGGTGTTTTACCAACTCCAGTCCACACAGCTCTCCCTGCACTCAGAGCACTGAGGGACCCAACCCTACAGTACTGCTGAGAACTGCTCGAGTGCCTTCTCCTCTTGGAAAAGCTCATCTCCACTGACAACAGGCAGTGGTGTCCAGGGAAATCAGGCTGCCCAAGCTAAAGCTGCTGTTCTGTTTACCCCTTTGAATCGGACTGCTCTGCTTGAATCAATTCGAGCCCCTCTATGCCCTCACACAGCAGTGGGTGCTACATGGAAGAGAATGGTCTTTTTTTTTCTTTTAAGGTACAGAGAATTTTCCAGCTTCCTCAGGAAACTCTAAACGTGTACTCACTTGCCTAGGCCATGGCAGTGTCCTTGCAAGTTATCACCTTCACCCTCAAGCAACATCTGAACAGAACTTAAAAATACGCAACAATCTCCAAGGACACCAAGGGAAATGAATCATTCGGCAAAATCTGCAACACACAAACCATTTACCAAGGAACACCTAAGAGTTACTAGCCAGCAAGCCATGAACTTTTAGTTTAAATGCATTATTTAATGAGGTTTCCTTAAGAAAAGAGATATTTTGAAGCTCAAATTACAATAAAGTACAACCTTGTAGATCTACAGTGGACAGCACTATAAATGTTTACCAAACCAGGTATTTTCATGTTTGCTCCTCTGCTGTTATTATTTAAGGAAAGGAAACTCCAAATCTCTTGTTAACAGCAATCCTGTCCTAACTTGGCTATTTCACCCTAGGACAGCATAAGGACAACAGCCTATTACCACAGACTTCTCCCAAAATATAGACTGAATGTCAAGCAGGAGCAACATGCTGTCAGGATCACACACTAATTCAGCTTTGTAAAGTGTGACAAGTAAAATGAAGCAGTTGGATAGAGGAAATAGTGGAAAAGGGTGTTGCTCCTTTCCCACAGGAATCACAAAAATACCCTTTTGTAACCAAAGTCAAACTGCCACTGAACTCATGTTCATTCAACATGTTCGAGTTCATGTGGGTAGCTTTGAGTTCATTTTTCCGCCTTCTCCTTACATTTTCCCCTCTTCACACCCAATGGTTTGATTTGTTTTTTTCTCCCTTTTCTTAGAGCTTATATTATCCCTTCTTCATCATTTCTATCTTGAGTTACATGGTCCCAGTGGGACAGAGCCAGAGCACCGCTCCTCTTCAGTCTTGTAGCATTGTCAATACTGTGGCAAAGGGCAAATCGATAGTGCTGAATTAGTACTGAGAAAGGAAAACAGAAACAGGTCAATTCCTCAGAGAGTTGTTTTGTATCTTTTAAAGGCCATTTTGCACGGCCTTTAAATTCTAAAAGTACACGTGAGCTTCTGCAGTTAGTGTAAAAATGTGATCGAGCTGAAGGAGTTTCCACACTTGTTGGCTTAAACTGAGCAGCATGCTGATGAACAACAGCAAGCTACTGTTTGAAAGCTGCTGCTCAGCTATCCAGACATAGAAGCAGACATCAGGTGTAAATTTCATATTTATTATAACAAAAATTATGACATGTTCATTTGTGCATTCGGCTTTAATATAACTCTTGGTATGTAAATGTTCTACAGCAAATGAGCTCTATACAATCATGCTGGTTGTGGCAGCAGTAAGGAACACAAACAAAACGTGTCTGTAAAAGTAAGGAAAGAGAGAGACCAGAGGAAAAAGTGGGTTTTTCTTTAAATGGTCTACACCACCTCAGCCCTAGCTAGCTTGTACACAGCCACTCAGTCCGTTATGCTTAATGACCATGGCCCAAAGAGTCGCTTAAGAAAAAAGGTCAGTTTTTCAGGTTGTGTCCTTAATGCCAAGGCTACAAAACATGTAAGCATCACTATACAACACTGAGCTATTTACAGGAATTCCCCAATCAACTGTTCTCTCAGAGAAAATTAGTGAATCTCAGTGACTTAAGTCACCTGAAAGAGTAAAGCAACTCCTAGGAGTTAGTCTCCATATTCTACAAATGTCTATCATTTTCAAGACCAAAAAAAAGCCTTTTCTCTCAAAGAAATACAGTATTACAATATTACTTAAATCATTTAGCACTGGCTACTGCCCTGCTTTTCAAACAAAACAAACAAGCCATTTTAAAAAATATTACATCATCATCTGTTTCTCAGCAATATATTAAACCTTTTTATTATTTTTTTATTATTTTTTTGTTTTTTGTTTTTACACGTGATATGTTAAGGGAAGGTTAACTATTTTAAACTTTACCGGTCAAGCGTCTCTAGAAGAAAGTCAATGAATATTAAACCTAACAAACTGAAAAGCTGCAGTTATCTGTAGTGGCAGGATAAGGAAAAGGAAGTATATAAAGGAAAAGGATAAGGAAAACCCCTGCTGTAATGCGAGCCCGCTGGGTCCCGCACTCAAGTCTCCTTGTTTGTTAGTTTATTTCTGAGCAGTGAAGAGAGTGGGTCATAGTGGTGTGTCGTAATAGTCTGCCACGTGGTCCATTGGATACTGCCGCTGCTGCTGCTGCTGCTGTTGTTGTTGTTCCTGGTGCTGCTTCATAATCTCCTTGACTTCTTCCTCAAGCTCTGGTGGGATGATGAACTGGTCATCAGGATCGGGCTGTGCTGGAGCAGCGAAGTAGCCCCCTGTTTTTCTGAGCGGTGCATCTGTTGCAACTTCAATTAAGTTATGGCTCCTCTCTTGTGGAGCCACAGAACCGTTGCCTCGCCGGCGCCCTATTGTGCCCGTAGCAGAATATTCAGCTTTCCTGGAAAGGCTGGGCTCATCTTCATTGGCACTGATGACGATACCTTCGTCACTGGCTTCCACCGGCACCTGAAGTAGCTGCTTTTCCTTTGCTCGGCTGCAGTGGATGTCCACCTCCACTTCCACACGGCTGCCATTGGTGAACACCCCCTCAATTGGCTCCTCATCATCGCTGTCAAGGCCATTGTCAGAGAAGGCGCTGGAGAAGGTGGCACTGGAGAGCTGCCGCTGGAAAGAATTGGATAGGCAGACAGGGTGCAGCATGCAGCGCTGCTCCCCGGGGTAGGCTGGGCTGTTCTCGTTCATGGCCACCTGGGGAGGCTCATCGGATGCCGTGGACCCGACCTCACTGCTCATTTCGGAGGTGGAGATCTCACTGCTGATCTCCGAAGCCATGCCGCTGCTGGAAGACGGCATCCCGAGCGCATCTGTTGGCCTGTCCTTGATGACCACATTGACAGACTGGGGGAAAATGCCTGGGCTAGGGGGTGGGACCCCATTAAGTTCACAGCAGCAGAAGCTGTCCTCTGTCACATTGAGCTGAACCACGACAGCGCTGATGCTGTCATTGCAGCCGTAACTCTGGGCCAAAGTGCAAAGCTTCTTCGCAGCTGCCAGCGCATCAGGCACGTTTCTGACTGCCTCCACTGCTTCATCCATCGAGAGGCTGTCCCACAGCCCCTTGCTCCCCAGAATGAAGAACTCATCTTGCGGAGTTAAGGTGATGGACTGGACGTGAGGACGTGGCACAACACTTGGGTGAAGGAAGGTGTACCCCAAGATTCTTGTTGAATCTGTCACACCATTGACTTTGCCATCCTGAAATTAGAAAGGACATGAAATTGGAAACAAAGCAGACAAGGATACACAGCACCTGCATCTCCTTGTGTTTTACGGATGGTTGTTATTGCAGTACCCCCAACACTGTCATTTACAGACAAGATGACAGAAAAGCAAAGTGACTTGCAAGGAGGTGACAGAGCTGGGATTAGAGCACAGCAATGGCTGGTTTGCAGTCCTGCACTACACCTCCTACACCCTATTGATTTATCATCAGCATCACCTATGCACAGACCAACAAAGCAGAATTCTGCAACAAAGAGCCATCTATTCTGCTCCTGCAGCTGTGAAAGCCAACTGGACTAATGTTTTATCAGTGAGTCAGACTTATCCCTCCTCCACCCACAATATCTGGCTTTATATAGGACAAAGCCACACACAGCTCCATTTGACACAGGGGCAGGTCACTCAGTTATGACTCCTCTCCTGCAGCTGTAACATTCGTAGGTTTCATCTTGGCTCATCATTTGAGAAACAAAAGTTCATTTAGAAAAAAAAACAAAACAAAAAGACTTTAAATGAAGCATGCAAGTCAAATGCAGCAGAGAGCAAGTCTGCATTTCTCAGTCTGCTGAGCTGTAGTGAAATGTTTTACATGCCCCAATTACTTACTACGTTCCCACTTAGACATGACATTTCCAAGGGGAGGAGGAGTAGTATCTGAAGGGAAAACATCAGTAAAAATGGATGTATTTGAGAAATAAACCCCATGCACATCCAAATCCTAGGATCCTGTACTGGTTAGAATCCAAACTCTCAGAATAAGCAGTGAAAGTGTCTGAACCAGCAAGCCTGGCTATCTGTCAGCTTGGTAGGGATAGCTGCACCCTGCTAATTGCGTGTTCGAGAAGAACAACGAATGTGAAGATTTACATTCATCTGGTCCAGCTCATGACTGCAGTGATTATTATAAAGCAGATAACCACAGAAATGTGAATTATGACTAAAAATAGCTTCCCCTTTAAAACCACTCGGAAGAACATGAAAACCTTGTTAACTTCCCCATTAGAAGGCTGACAGAAGTGATAAGCCATCAACTTATGCATGAAATCAGTGAGTCATCTTCAGATTCAGCGCAAAAATTTCCCCTTTCCTCTACAACAAGCGTGCCTCCGTGATGCACGCTATGTTGGAGTGACTCCCAACTTGTCACGTTTGAGATCCCAGCTGCCACCTTTCCCTGGCTCAATCAATAGGCACATGACTTATGCCACCTCCCCACCACACACACACACATGCTGCTCACGGACATACAGGAATGAGTTTTCTGCCCTTACCTCCACCATTAGGAGGATTCAATATTTATCTATTCCTGTGCATGTGTCACACAAGGCAAAGTAAAACTGACAGCTGTAGCTTCAAGCTTGTAAGGAGGGAACAAATAAATCTCTCTCATGGTTCAGCTGAGCACAGGAAGGGGCTTCCTTTGGGCAAGTGCTCTCTTTGACAGTTGCCCTTCAAAGGACAGCTCGGTGAAGGCAGGAGCTCAGACAGCAATGTCAGCCTGCCAGGAGCAAGGAGCCTCCTAAGGGAAGGACAGCACTGCTCCAAGTGCTCTGCCCTGTCATCCTTTTCAATTGCAGAGGCTCGTCATGACAGCTCCAACACAGCAATTCCTCTCCCCATGAGGAGGAGGGTGTGTGCTTTCCTGTTTCAGTGCAACATGCTCACAGCTGCTCACTCTCTGAAGCTAACCAAAATCCAGCATGGCAATGGGATGGAAAAGCAACTTTATCACATGATAACTTGATTGCATGATATGAATCACCTTGAAAGGAAAAGTGTAACTCTGGAACGTATACCATTCCTACTACGTCTTAGAGGTTCACTAATATCAACATGTAGTTTCATGCATTGCTGTGCAAATACTCCCCAAGAAAGCTTCAAATTGCAACAGTCCCTAACTGTTCTCTAACCTCTGTGATAATGGCCTTATGCTGCTTAATCCTCTTCAGCTCTTCTTCGCAACTCATCATGTAACACCTGGACAAAGGCAGAGGTTTCCCATTCCGGCAGAGAACAGTTTGGCACTTCCCCACATTTGCTGAGGTTAGTGTGAAGCATCCACCAGGGTCCATGGGATCATGTTTTATATGGCAAAGCACAGCAGAGCCTCCAAGTTTTTGTCCAGCTGTTCCAAGTTTCCTGGAATTTAAACAAAACAGTGACTGTCCTTTAGCTGGAAAACAAGTGTTAACGGGTACTATGGAGAAACAGTCGCTGTTCTGCAACCACAAGCACTGGGTGCATTGACTCTGTTGGATCACTGGGACAGAAACAAAAGTCTCCACTGAAGACTGTGACACTATGGCAGCACTGCAGAGACATGTGCAACTCTCAGGCAAGGGGTTATTTACACACATGCGTATATGGGGTATATATCCACATATGTGGATACTCAAATCCGCTTGATTTTAGAATGACATCTTTACACTTTTAAGAGCTGCACACATGTCTTCCTCTACATTTTAAAAGCATTTATTTTAAAGGTCAGACCAAGGGAGAGGGTCAGAAAAGTACTGAAGACTATTAATTTAATACATGTAGAGCTTAAAAAGGGGGTTCATACTATCCAGCTGTTTTTTCTGACTTCTGAAGCTACAGATTTTATTATGAAAATAGGAATTCTAACTGTAAAAGCTCTCTTTTGGAGCAAAATCAGAAGGCAGAGGTTCACCTCTTTGTGATGTTTTTAGAATAATACTCTCAAAGTATTAAATGATGACCAAGAAAGCACAGTGGCTTTTATTCCGCTACAAGAAGGCACACCTGTTAAATAGGCTCTTTGAAATATTTATGCCTACTGTTTTAACACGAGCTATAGTGGGGAAAAAATTAAAATTATGGATAAAACTGAAGTTTTCAGAGTCTCATCATTAGAATGTAAACTCATTTCAGTACTATACTCTGAAAAAACATCCATCCTTCCCAGTATCTTGTTTATCAGGACATTAATGAGGAATTACAGCAACTAGAAAGCAAATTACAGAGGTTACGAACATTTGTATTAAGGCTAGATAACAGCTGGCAAGAACTTTCAATTCAAAATCCGGGGACAGAACGCACCACTGAATTTGAAACCAAGCTTCAATGTGCTGCTTCATTTTGTTTTTTAAAAGTACACTTCAGGAGTGTTGCGCATCATCTGTAATAATCCTCAGTGAATGATTAAATGCAAGTGGAACAAATACTATTTCTCCAAAGAAGTGGTCAGTTTATTTTGACTTCAAACCAAAAAGAAACAAAGAAAACCCCAAAGCAACAGTTTTTTTGTCAGAAAGCCACATTCCCATGAAACTGCATTAGTAGTAAACAAAGCCACGTAGTAAGTACTTTCAATACTGAAACTTGTTATTATATGTTTGAACTTTTTAAGTATACAGCAACCACCTTCTCAGCTACTGGTCTGAAGCACTGTTATAAGCAATTATGGGAAGGAAGCATTTTCTCTCTTGTGTTTGTAAGGTTCTGTACCACCCTACTGCTTCCGTATCTTTCCTGATACCAGAACTTCAGTATTTTTCCTTTCCAAAGGTACAGCAACTCCACAATAAGCAATGCTACTTTTAACTTGATCCATTTCCTCAGCCTCTAAGCTACTTATTGGCTTTCTCCTTTGTTTCCCTGACCTCTTCGTTCTCCTTTGTTCAATTCCCTTCATACTCCTTCACTCGGTGTCTCTCAAGGCACGATTTCTTCTTCTGTCAAGAACAGCACGCACGCAGGTTTCCAAACCACTATAAAGAGCTACTATTATGCTCACAGCTATCATATCACAATCTCTTTGGATAGGTCCTGCTCAAATAATATTCTAAGGCAAAAGGGATGACAGCATACAGACATTTCTAAAGAGTCAGACTACACGTTTTCAATATTTGTGTAGCTTTAAATAACCTGAATTGGTACAGAGAAACACAAAGGATAAGCCCAGGCCTTGCAGCCAGTAATAGCAAGGAAGTTTAAAACATGATCAAGAAATTCATACCACTGACTTGGTTACAGCAACTGTGAATTGTAAGACTTAAAGAAGATACCAGAAAGGAGTAAACCTCCACACACCACTTAGTCATGAGCATTGAGTAACTCTGCAGGTGGTTTGTTTTGTTTTGTTTTTGTTTGGGTGGGGAGGTGTTGAAGTTTTTCTCCCCACACCCGGAAGGAACAGAGGGCAATATTCCCAAAATGAGCAATAAAAGAAAGCACCACAGCCAGATCCCAAAGCTTTTTTCCTCTCTCACATTTTTTTTAAGGAAGAGCAGGTGTTTGACCCGAAAGCGAATAAACTGCCCAGTGAGCACACACAAGATAAAAGAGGCTTCAAATCCAAGACTCACCTCTGCATAACAATGAAAGTGTTGACCATGTATTCCTCCTCATTCTTCGTTTTCTGCAGCTCTTCTGCTAAAATGTCGCTCATTGTGCACTGCAGCAGATACGGCACTTCCACATTGCGGTCACCATCAAAAACACCATAAAGTGCCTCTCGGTTGTCGCAGAAGTTATTGGCTGAAAGTGCTGCCACACACAGCCTAGCAAAAACAACAAAGAGGAGAACATCAAGGTTACCTATGACTAGTTTCTCATCTTGTCATTCTGTCCAGAGAGATGCAGCCCAGTCTGAGACCTAGTTTTAACCACCACCTCTGTTCATACGCATTTCAGGACTGCTTTCTGAGCTGTGGAGAAGAGTCAGGCCCATTAAAGTAATAAGATGTGGAGAGAACTATGCTGGTAGTTCAAGCCCAGCTCTAAGGATTTTTCCTCCTTTTCAGCATGTGAACAACTCTCTGATTTGCAGAAAGAGGGGGAAAAATATCTCTGAAATAACATCAGTTTAAACTGCACTTGCTTCTCCAAAAGCCATCCTTGTGATTTAACATGCTAATGACCAAGTTACCCCTTAACGGTAAGTAAAGACATGCTGGCACGTACTACGGAAACCTAGGTAGCACATTTCTAAAAAGGTATTTAAGGAACAAAGAAAGATTGGTAACATTGCCAGAAACACAGAGACTAGCAGACTCTTGGTACATTATTTGTCAAGTGCTGCTTTAGTCACAGGAGCTCTGCACACCATGAATATTCAGAGTTTTGGCCATTCTGCCTCTTCCCTTAGTATCTCTGATTTGCTTGGTAAACATTCTTTGGTTGAAGATAAAGCAGCTTTGCAAAGAAGAAAATGCTTTTAAACACTCAGATCTTTTGCAAGTACCGGAGTCTTGCATAGACAAAATGTGTTGGTTACATTCGTATCTTAGCAACTTCCCTAACAAAGACCAAATTGGAGAGCTAGCCAGGGGCCCAGTAGACAAATATAGAGTCATGGCATGGCCCCTGGCTTTGTGAGGCCCAAAACCTCCCCAAAACTTTGACTGAAAAAAGGATTTCTTTGTATCATCAGCACAGAGGCGTTCTGCTGCTAGGATGATGGCTGCAATAATAAGAACCATGCCAGGTCGTACTTGTTCTTGACGCCTGATGCTTCTGTGTAACCGTGACTCCACACTGCTGGCGCTCCTGAAGCATCACCAGCTGAGGGCTGGTCAATCCTGAAGCAACGGATATTGCTGCAGGGAAAAAGGAAAGGGGAAAGATGCAATGGATTGAAGTGCTGATATGACCTAGATTCAAATACAAAGATAACACCTTTTTTCCCCCTCCCCGTTCTTAGTAATACATTTAATAAAAGAAAACGAAGCAGGACATCCAAAGTGGTTACTTCTAAATGTCTGTATACAAAGAACAAAAAAGCAGTAAATAACTGAGCCTCTATGAGGGTGTCAGCTGCACTGTTTTGCTTAGCCAACTTTTCTTTCCCTACCCTCACCCCTAAGCTATTTGTTTCAAACCTGGCCCAGTCGGAATACAAAGCAAATTTGTCACTAGCTTGATGAAAGCCAGTACACGGGAGTGATTTCATAAATTATACATTTCTCCTACCCACTATAACAACAAGTCTCTGGGCTTCTTTCATTGTACCCAAATGAAACCTCCTGTATGACCCACACCATCCTCTATATGGGGGGGGAGATAGAAAAGGGGGAAGTATGGAAAACATTTCATTTCTTAGAACTAGCTATGTGTAATAATAGCCTTCCATGAAAATGCCTGCAAAACAAATTTGCTCTGTCCTGGTCTTGCACCAACCTGCAAGAGCCAGCCTGCGGTACAACCTGCAAACAGCAGGCACAGCCCTTCTGTCTTCCCCAGTTGTGCAGGCCAAATTTACTTAGGCCCTTGATCCTCTACCCTCCAATTTACTACCAACGTAGCCTTTAGCCCAACCTTCAAATACTTCACAAAGCGTAATAAAGATTTAAAAAGGGCCCAGCCTTCCCTGTTTATACCCTTCTCTTCACAGCCCTGCTTTGCTGGGGAGAGATGACCTGCCCCCTGCTCCCTACTGCTCTCTTCCAAAGGCAGGGAAAGGGAGCTTCCCCCATGCCACAGACACTTCAAAGGCACCTGAACCTTTCATGAACCAAATGAATCATAAAAGGGCACAAGCAGAAAGGTCTAACTGTTCACTCTGAGCACTCATTTTTCCCCATCCAAACCCCCACCTGACCTGAACACACAGGAAAATCTTTCCAGCATTGCACAGCCTTCTTCAAATAACCTGAAGTACTGTCACATCCAGTTCAATTTCTCTTTACACTAACAGTCAGGATGTGTGCATCAGCAAGGCCAGATTAAAAAGCAAACAAATTACATAAATAACATTAGAACCACCGGTGTTTTAAGCCATTGGTTTTGCAGCCCTCTGTGTGTCAAACAAGAGGCACACATCTCTCCATGAGCATTAGAAAAGATTATCTGACCCCAGATCAAACTGGAAACCTGTGTTTCTTCTGAAGTAACAGAGATTTTAATGCTATCTGCACCTGCACTATACCACACACATGAGCAAACACAATTTCTTTGCAGACTTCTCATACAAGGCACTTATCCTCCCTGGCAGAGGAACTTGGATCAGAAAGGTTTTTCTGTTTGTTTCTTGTTTAACTGGGCTGACTGACCCCTGGTTCATGGGCAGGTCAAGAGCCCAGAGCCATATCGAACCTTCCTAGCAGTGGTGAAAAAAAGCTACCCCAGTGCATTGCTTTCAGCTCCTTCAGTGGCACCGCTACAGACAGACCATGTGCCCAGAAAGGAACAATACAAGCAGCACACCCTATGGATGGAATATGGGCTAGGGATTCTGGACAGCATGGTTTATTTTCCCCTTAATTTGACTGTTACAATTGAACTAGATGTTCTTCCATAAAAATCAGTGTAGCAGCACCTTTTTTTGTTGGGTTGTTTTTTGTTTGGTTTTTTTTTCATTTTAATTGCTACTGAAAATTCTTACATCCAATGAATCACTTGGTAACATCCCCCTAAGCATGTGAGCCTCCTTTAAGATCTCCATACATATTAAAGAAGCAAGCATGCATGACAGGACTCTTCTCTCCATCACTGAAAATACGTATTAACCTACTACCTGCTTGCATCCTGCCAGGGCACAGATGGAGAGCTGCCTTTCACATGCAGAAGGAAGATATAAAAAGTACCAAGTGTACAACTATTTTTATGCCTGCTACAAAAAACAAGAGAAAGGCGCACCTCCTCCCTCACAGTCAATTACTGCAGTATATCATAGAAGTTAGTGCAGGGTATCAGTATAGACACTAAGAAGCCCCTCAAAAACCTGACTGTGGCTAATGAATACGAGGGAAGGGAACCTTAGGTCTTACGAATAATTTGTGTTTTAAAAAAAAATTCCACAAATAATCAAGGAACCTCTTCCACATAAGAGGAAGAAAGTTTCCTGTGAATTAAACACAAGGTATATGCCAATGAAAACATGGCATGTAATTGGGCCACACTACTCTTTTGCTACTTAGGATGTATATTTGTACGATACTGCTGTAGGGCATGATGCCTGAATACTGAAATGGAATGACACTGGCTTGCCCACCTTGTCTGCTGGGTTATAAAGAAGAAAAGCTGATCTTCCACTTTTTAAGTTTTGACAGAATTTAATTAGCATTGTAATACATATTTCGCCCTCCTTCTATGAACCAGAGTAACATCAGACTGCTTCTTCAGGAAGGTCTCCTGAATACAATAAGGCAGCTCCTAAAATAGAGGAGGGCTCTTTTTTTTTGCTGTCTGCTCCAGAACATGGACTCGTTCTCATATGTGAAAATTCATCATTATCCAAATTTCTATTTAATTTCACAAATCTGCCAATTCATGCTAAAAGCAAACTCAAACTGGAAGTTTCTCTTGCTTGTACAACAGATGAGGTTTACTATTCCAGTGTTTGATCTTAACTATTTAAAAGCAAACCACACGAAGCAAATGCTCAACCCTTATAAAGTAAATCAACCCTTCTTGGAATAATCCAGTATTTAAGAATCAAAGAGACTGAGAAGAAAACTCAGAGCTGGTGCAGTTCCCTTAGGACGTAAGGAAAGTTCAAGGCCGCACCACTGTCCACAGATGATCTGGTTCAGTGCAACAGTTTCCGAACAACTGCAGAGGGAGGCACAAGGCACTTGGTGAATTTCAGTTGTGGATGACAAATTCTAGCGCAGGAAACTAACAGGTAGACAGGAAGGAAAAGGAGGGTCCCAAGGCCAGGGAACTGGCTGTGCTGCAAGCAGACTAGGAGATGCAAGTCTTCAAGAGGGGTTTAAATATGGGAAAAATAAGGATTTCTAGGACAAAAGCAGAGAGGCATGACAGGTAACAAGAAAGAGTATGTGAAGAGTTAAAAAGCACCACAGTGGCAAAGACAGGCCCAAACAGATGAATGTAAGGGAAAAAAATGTAGCAAGCATACATTTTGCATCTCGGCAGTGCAGTAAGTATTTTGATTAAATCTAATGTCAGAAGTAAAATGGAGATCAAACTGGTCAAACAGTGGTTATACCAGACTAGCAGACCCCTGCAGAAGTTACAGCTGAAAGCAATTGCACTGGAGTGGGTAAAGCCATACTCTTTAACAAAACATCAATTTCTGATCTAGCCACATAACCTGTTACTTTCTGATCCACTGATAACAAAGAGCCACGCTCCTTAAAAGACATTTACACTTCCATGTATTGTGGTTTGTCACCTCCTAGTGACAGGAGTCACTGTCCCCTCCCTACTCTGTAAGGTAACTCACTTCAGCAGCTCTAGGGTTTTGTGATCCAAGGCTAATCTGGGATTTCCAGTCAGGTCCAGCTCTTGCAGTTTCGGAGGCAGGTTTTCAGGCAATGTGACTTCACTCAGTTCATTGCAGCTTAGGTCCACACACTGTAAAAGGGAAGCAAGAGAATTTAGATGTTATCAAGATCACACAAATTTTGCTTGAATGTAGTAATGCATGTTTCATAAACAACAAAGGCTGCAACTAAGACCATTCATTTAAGTAAGTGGTTCTTACCAAAGAAATTCATATGGCATTCAGCCATCTCACCAGATGTCTGGGACATCTAGAAATATGTTCCTTCCATTTCCATCTGACCAGGTGTCATCTTGTTACAAAACTATTAAGTTTTGTTTGCTCTTCAAAGAGACAAAGATGGTCAATGTATTTTCAAGTCTTTAACAAAAAGTGTTACTGATGAAAGCAGTCTTTTAATAGATAAAGGAAATGGAGATAAATACAATTGGAGCTTCTAAGCCACTGGCACAGCAGTCCCTCTTCCAAAGACAGTTTAAACCACATGAGAATGAGCAGGCTCTCAGGAACTCAGTAATTACTGAGGGACATTAAAAACCCGAGGTTATGAATGCATTTGGAGGGGTAGAGGAGGAAAGGAAAAAATACTGGAGCAGTTTTAAACATGGTTTTAATATGTGTCATCTTAGATGGATTAATATTTAAGTCTGAAGTCAATGAAATTAGTGAAAAAAAAAATAAAGCTTAAGTATTTCAGAAAAAATATAATACAAAACAACAAAGAAACTTGCTGGCTATCCACCAGCGAAGCACAGATTAGCTAGAACAAGTGCACTGGAATGACAAAATCCCCAAACACTGTTTAAAGCTACATGTCTAGATGAAAGTCTATACCCAAGAAAAAATATGCCATTTTAGAACAAAACCCACTCTCCAAACATTACTACAGCATTACCAGTGTAGAATGCACCAAAAACTGATGGGGGAGGAAATCAACCTATTTTTTTGTCTGCTAGGACAGAGCAGGCAGAGGACAGAAGAACTGTCCACACCTCTCATGAAGACCAGTTTCTGCTTTTAACCTGAAAAAGGAGTAAGACTTCAAAAGCTTTAATAAAATAGAAAGTTGAAAAGGGCTGGGGGAGGCATTTCTCAGCTGCATATTTTGACCATTACATAATTTCCATTGACACAAGCGAGACGCTTTCATTTTTGTAGGTATAATCAAAGAAACTGGGTTCTGAGCTGGAAGAAGGCATAAGATAACCTAGTAAAATCTGGAGGAGAAAAATCTCCTAACATGTTATTAAATACAAGCAATGGAAGTAACAGATTTCAACCCAAATCTTGACTCCGGAGGTTGTCTAATATGGAGGCATTATTATTGTTATGAACAAACTGCTGACATTATATAAGCCTGATAAGGAAATCGGAGTTTAAATCTGTCACGCAAACAAAATAGTAGACAGCTTAACAGAACAGTTATTCCAGTGAGCTTTTTTCCCTCTGCGCAACTCGTGCTGCTTCCAGAGAGCCAGTAATTACTTTGCAGATTAAAGGAGCTGCCAGGAGGCCTTGCTGTGTTCATCACCTCAATGCCATTACAAATGTGATGGAAGAGCAGTGCTGGAATAACAAGTACAAGAATCAGTGAAGTATTTTCACTGTTCTGATTAAATGCGTGATACACCAAAGGAAGCAACACTCTACAGCAGAACCCTTGGTCTCTAGGCGCTAGTGAAGATAGCTTATTTATCAGCTTAGGATTTCTCAAATTATATTTGTATTGTTTGAAGAACAGGCTAAGAGGAACTTTCTGCATATCTGTCGTGGTTTAAGACCAGGCCGTGAATTAGAACTTCCCCCACCCACCCCTTTTCTTCCCCCTGCTCCTGGAGGAATGAGAAGGAGAATCGAAAGAATGCAGCTCCCACGGGTTGAGATAAGAACAGTTTAGTAACTAAGGTATAACACAGATCAC
>JAVHNF010103084.1:5800-23901 GCA_034783455.1 Micropsitta finschii | reverse complement strand
AGCAAAGTGGATGTGATGCCCATTTGTATTTTTACTGCCACATAACTTAGAAGAAGTTTCTTGTTTCTTATGGTCAAGTTTATCACCCCAGACCTAATCCTAAAAAGATGCTGAAATTCCTAAAAGATCCTGAAGGAACACAGCTTTCATGTGTCTTGGCTGAATCAGGCCCTTTGAGTGACTGAACTAAGAATATGACAAATCAGGTATACAATCCCAGTATCATAAAATATGAAACTGAAACTATTCCCTAGTGCTTTCCTGTAGACCACATGTTTTTAAACCTTAAAAAGATTTATTTTCCACTTTTCATACATAATCTGACATATTCATTATTTGAAATATCCCATAAAGAGATTAAATAGGAATTAAAGTCTGGGAGCATCATATCCATCACTGGGGTACAAACTGATGAAGAATTCTAGAAGTCATTTAGCCTTGCACATAAAGGCGGTGGCTGTTTTCACTTTGTTTCACAAAGCATAAGCAAAACACAATACCCCAGAAGACTTTCAGATGTGTTTTTCCATGCTCCAAAGAAAAGGGTGGATGATAAAGCTACACACACCTTTTAATCTTCCACTTAGGGGTTTTACACATATATTCCCTGGCAAAAACCCCAGGGTCTTCTCTCTCTCCTCCCCTTCTCTTAGCCCCTTTCCTGCCATCTCCCTTGCTATAACTCAGCTAACCCAACAGAACCAGTCAGTTTTAAATTTCAGTTGGGACCCCAGTGACCTGTTAATGAATCTACAGAGAGGAGAAAAACTCACAGTGTTGAGTTATGCCTGGTGTTGCTAGCTGACTTGGAGTCAGAAATGCTTGAAGCGTTAACGTAATTGCAAGAATGTGAAAAATGAAGCGTTGGGCTCCTGAGCAAAGCAAAAGGTCAAAGCAAGCCCTACACAAAACAAGTCTCTGGAAGATGGCCTCATTAGACCATTAAATCAGCTTCTTCTTTTTCTCCTTTGTAAGATTTTTAGAGTGTTTTATTTTTATTATTGGATATATTCAGCTCTTTCTCTTTCCATGGCGGGCAGAAAGTTGATCGGGCCCACTACATAATTACCAGTCTTTAAAATAGTATTACACAGCACTGATCTGCATTTGTGGATCTAAACTGGAATAAAGTCAATAAATGCCTGGTAGATTACAGGTCTGTAGTACTTTGGTTTGCTAAATGATCAATAAATTGTATAGCTTAGTTCTCTGTTGAACAAGTGAGGTGACATGTTAAGAACAACATAGACACTCACTACTAATAAAATTAGGATAATCTTTCAACATTTACTGCCTGAAGGCTCCTTTCTTAACTCTTTAAATGCCAGCATGTTTCTAATAATATCAGACACCAACTAGATTAACCCTTTTGATGCCAAAGTGCAGTCACTACCTGTTGTGGAGAAACTGTCCTCCATAAACAGACAAAATGCCTATACCTATAAGAATTATGGATCGATTCTCCTGTGTAATAAATAGATATACCTCACACAGGGAAAGCCCACAAAATTATGTCATCACTCACCCACTTCCTTTCTACCACCACACCTTCCCAAAAAACAAAATAAAATCACAGGCCTTACATCATAGACTTAAGGAAAAGCAGAGACCCCTGGAAAGCGTGTTCTCAAGAGCCAGAAGAGACTGACTGCCTTGAATCAATCTCTGCTGCCACCAGGCATCAGTGAAGGAGACCGTAAGTTGCTAATGTAACTCAAGATTCTCTAATGAGCTCCCATTGCCAAGAAATCCTTTGGGGCAAGTGGAATATGGGAAGCAGCACTTGTGGAAGGTCTTGAATAAAACCTTAACTTGGGAAACCAAGTTAACCCCAAAAAGTAACTGCACTGGAATAGCTCAAGAGGGCATACACCCATCTTGGTATTGTCTGGGACTGACTCGCTGCCAGTTCGCAAGTTACAAAGTAAATCCTGCTCCCCCTCAAGGAAACAAGGAAAACTCAATACAGGCCTCCCTCTCTTCAGTCTTTCCCAAGGCTGAGAGGGGAGAGCAATCCAAAGCTGTCTCCAATGGGAATTTTGCCGCTGCTGTAGGATCATACATCTTTCAGCTGCCAGCAGCTGAGTGGAATGCTGATTTGCCACTGGACGACTGCTTTCCTTTAAAAGGCCCAACTGAGCACAAAAGGAAGCATACTAGCGATGTTTAACCTGCTAGACTGGGCAGCACCAGTGACTGATCTCTGGCCCTTCAGAAGTTGTTCTTCTTTTGCAGAAATGAGTGTAACAGATTTAAATTGTACATATTACCGGAAACCTCAGTCCCTAATGGGAATTTGGCTTAGGTGCCATCAGCTACTTTTTCTTATACTTAGCAATAATTCTCAAGCACCCTGAGTTACATTACAAGAAATCAGAGACCAGTGAAGTGCAAGATCTTTGGATGTCAATACAAGGTATTTCTTTAGAGCAACCATGGCTCAGTGAAGAAACTCTTCTCATGTCTAAGGTGTTGCTGGCACAGAGTGGAGATACAGGTGTGAGAAATTTCTTCCCTAAGGGTGGAATGAAGGCACTGTGGCAGACAACTAAAAGGAATCATTTTTGAGTATGCAAATGATCATCTGCTACACAAAGCATCTTAGCCACAATATACAATGTATGTCCAGCTACCAGACATAACACCTGTTCGCTGCTTAGCGGTCAAGCTCTCCCTTTATTAGCTGATGAAGCTGTAATGGTTCACACTGGGCCTGATACAGCTCTAATCCAATCACACAGAAAAAAATTCAGTGTGACTCATGTTGGAGCTGGATCACACCCTGTGCAATGGTTGCAAGATAAACAAATGTATAAACAATTCATACAAATAGGAGACAACCCAAACCACTCTACCAGAAACAAACTTTGCAAGTTCCTAGAATTGCAATGGGTTTGACACCAGATCGTGAGACAGACGAGGGGATGGAGCTCTGTGCCAAACAGTGGGCCACGTGAGAGACATGAAATCACATATCTGCTCTGCTGCCTAAGCGTGGCAAATACTGTGGTGGGAAGCGGTTTGCAGCGCAAGGCTAGTCACCACAGCTCTCACCCCGAAGACTGCTTCTCTCTCCAGTTTTGGAATCCCATACAGCTAGTTGGATAGCAAACTTCTCAGCTGGATCTATTTGGCATGCGTAACCCCCAAGTGAGGGAAACAGAGTGGCAAAATGTTGCAGATGCACGAGGTGGAGGACACCTATTATAAAACCTTGTAAAAGTAATGTCTTGCTAGCTAAGACTTACATGTTTACAAAAAAAAACCCCAAGAACAGAGCTCACCTTAAACTTTGGTCTTAAAAAAATAAATTCCAATTTGATCCAAGAGAGACAGTAGACCATCTTTCCCAACTTTTAACACTTGAGGCTTGATTCTTTTACCTTCTGGAGTCACTTATACTTCTAACAAGCAAGTGTAACACACTATCATATCAGAATGACAGACTTTGACACTCACTCAGAATGGATGCAAATGACCACACACAAGATGCAATTCAGTAAGAAAAAAACCCAAAAAACTCTGAAATAACAATCAAACCTCCCCAACCCTTAAGAAGGCTTCACTGTATAGATGCAGCAGAGGTTTTACAGTTCAGGTACCTCTCTCTTTACCATTCTGAATCCAGATTTTCAGAAGCAGAAGCAAGTTTGTACAAGGAAACATTGCAAGAAACATTTTTCTGTACAGTTCAGGCTTTGCTTCTACTTTAGATAATTTAGCAGCTTCAAAACCTCATAGAGGAGTCACTTCCCCAGTGAACAGTACAGATTAAATTCTACATCTATAACCCAGCTCAAACAACTGCATCACAGCTGGAAAGTATGACTGTCATTATGTTTACTTACACCACACAAAAATAAACTGTAGATAACCAAATTTGTAAAGGAATTGGCAGAACTAATCAATTGTTATTACAAAGCTTGTTTGAAGATTAGATATTTCACTTTGAAATAATAATAAAATGCAGCTAAGTAGGTTAGGAAAAGGAAATACCGTCTCCCTAAGTTACAGCTGATTATACTGCAAGTCTGCCACTCCATGTTTACTCTAAGGCAGATGTACTGATATAAAAAAAAAAGCTGGAGTTATTTTAGTCATGCCTACTTTGCGGAGGGAAAAAAGTTTGACCTTTTACCTTGCTCGCTGCTGTTGTCTCCACTCTGGGAAGCGTGGCCCCCGCTGGAGGGCCCCGGTGTGCCTGCCGAGTGCGTTGAGGTTGCATCATCGTGGTCTCTCCAAGATGAAGGATTCTGGTGTCAGAGTGCCAAGGAATTTTTTCCACAGTTCCCATTCCAATGAAGCAAATGAAGAACAGAAAGAAAACCAGGAGAAAAGGGGAGAAGGGGGGAGAAGCATACACATTAGCATTTGTGAAATGTGCCAAACACCGATACTGTTTGCACAGTGTAATAATTTTTCAGCAAAGACAAGCAGAGGAGGTACGAAGATTTAGCTGGTGAAATAAATGACAGATATTTTTCTTTTTTAAATTTTCCAAATACTGGACTGGATTTAATTGTTTAAATGGTTCTGCAGAAGAATATTTCAGTACAGTAAGAAAAAAAAAAAAAGTTTCTTAATGACCTATACAGAAGGGTAGGGAATGAGCATCAACCTGCACATTTATGATACTAGGTGTTCACATTAAGATCAGGATAGTTGGCATGCAAACTATTTCTCCTCACTTAGTTTTTGCATACTGACTAGAGATGGGAGGGGAGAGGAAGAGGAGAAAAACTGTTTCAAGAAGTAGAGGAGAATGTGTATGGGAGAGGAGCATGTCCTCACACCCTACCCTCTCTCTCACCCATTTGAATGCTAGAAAATTTCAAACAAATGCAAAATTGTGAGGAAAAAAAGCAAGCTTTCTCTGAAAGATGTTACATACCAGGGAAGATACTTCCTCACCCCCCACTACCACCTTGGTATGACACATTTCAAAAGACTTTCTAGATGTATCACTCTAACAGTTCACTTACAAGTATTGTCAAGAATAACCACCAGGTGATTATATAAAATAACGTGTATAGTGATTTTTATGTAATTCTTTCTACATTACTATGCATAAAACATGACAAAAGGGAATGCAGTAGACAGATATATGAAGTTTGCAAAACTTGGCTAAGTAAGACCTCAACTACTGTACTTTAGTCACATAATTCATGCTTGCTTTCTAATTTATTAGATATTGGCTTTCCCAGGGCAAAGAGCTGCTATTTAAATGGCTAAGTGAGAAAAACTGAATGTTACAGTTTAGCACTACTTTGTTGAGTGTATTCTCCTCCTGTCCTCCTCCCCTTTCCTGATCATTCCCAATACCCTGCTGTTGCTTAAAGGAAAACAGGAATTCTACTGTACAGGAAGAGCTTTATCAGCACCACATGAAGGCAGGCAAGAGATGGAATTTCCTCTGGCAGAAAAAAGAGAGCAAGAGCACATGAAACAGATCAGACTAGAGGCTGGACCTGCATTACTTGTCACCTGTATGTGGCAAGTTAAACCAAGTGCATTATAATAATTCAACACAAAGCAAACAAAAAATTCCTCCTCAAAAAACAACAACAAAAAAACCCCAAACAAGCTAAAAACCCAAACCCAAACCAAAATTGCTTCTGAGGTTTGAATGTGTCTTAAATCTGCACTGTGAAATAACACCAGACTATTAAAGCACGTGGAAATCCTGGAAGCAGCAAGCTACAGGCTTGAGTAAGTTCTTTGAGCATGACTGACTCTGACCTCATCTACCCTGACGTGTAGTAAGAACAAGTTCAACAAAATCAACCATTTTGCCCATTGTAAAATTCAGTGTAAGTGTGATTGGAATCAGGTCCCAAAATATATATTGAAACATCTCAAAGTAATCTCCTAGCACTGATTAGTACCACATGCTCTATAGCAATGCAAAATAGAACTGCCAAATAATGGCTTGCTACAATACCCAGTAACATAAATCTAATGGTCCTGACCCAGAGTGCAGCAGAGACAAAGGGAAGAGCTCACAACTTCAAAAGTTTCCCAGCAAAGCCCTAGGTGACAAAAAGGTAAGAAGGATACAAATCCCCTTCACCTTACACAGACACACATGTCCACCCATATACGTGGTTCCATGGGAAAGAGGTATGAGTAAAATCAGAAGACAGACCAGGATTTAAAATTTGCCTAACCTGTCAGCACAACATGCAGCACAACAGCACTTACGGCACAAAACCACCACCTCCTTCCAAAACCTAAAGGACTGATCTACTTTTCCTCACACAGTACCACAACAGGAAAAAAAAAAAAAAACAAAACCCAAACCAAAAATTAGAATTTTATATTTACTGGGGTTGTGGTATTAATTAGATCTCAGAAATCACTATTAACACTGCAATCCCCGATTGTTTCATTAAAAAAAGACCAAAACATTTTATAAAGTCACATGGAAACAAACACAAAAAGAGAGATGAGAACTCTTGAAAGTTCAAGCAACCCAGATGTTACTAAAAAGAACAAAAAAGTTGAAATAAGGTTAACAAAGAGCTCAGATGGAAATAAAATGCAAAAACTGAGCAAGTTTCTTTACAGCCTGGATTAAAACACAGCTATGCCTATGAGCTTCTCTTTTTATCTCTGAGTTAGGAAGCCACTCAAATAGCTTCAAGCTGAAGGCAAACAGCAGACAGGAGCTCTTCAGCCCTCTGCAGCCTCTTAGCATCAGCTGTTTGCCGGATGGTAATCAGATAAAGAGCTAGAAGAAATACATGAATAAAGAAAGAAACAATAGCATAGCATGAGTTTAGCCCTCCAACAACATCAGGCTGGAACCTTCTTTTAGAAAATGTAATAATTGCAACATGTTCATCTAGGCTAAACTTTTCAGGGAACACGGTGAGTTATGTTAATTTTATTCACTGCAGGCTCTCTTAAGCTGGCTGCTGTTGGACTTCCTTATCACACATATGAAAATTACAATAATTAACTGGTAACACCTCAGCTATGTTTTAAGGCAAATGTCATCCAAAACCTATCATACTGTATTTCAAAAGCTAGACTCGCCTTAATTTTTCAAAACCCTAACAAGTTGGAAAGGATCACTGAATAAGACTCCTGCAGCTGAAAACACTTGCTGCCTCTACCAGGCTGAGGTTGTTCTTGACCTCAGTTTGTAGATCCCATTTTAGAAAGACAGACTGTATTGACCGGGAATTTCTTGTGACACAGTTTTCTTGAGGAAGCAATTTGGCAGAGTTTTGCTGAAGGACAGAAATAGTAAGATGGGATACTTATAAGATGCAACAGTAGAATGTTAGGGAAATTTGAAATGGAGCTATTGCTAGACTTTAATATAAAAAATGACAAATAACTCTAGGGGTGGAGTTTACAGCCTCATAAAAAGGCAACATTCTTTTGCTTTGGACTAAGACCACTGTATGTGTCAGTGGACTTCTCTTTTCCTCCCCCAAACTGCTTCCAACTTTGCATCTCTCAAGAAAACTTCTTGGCCAAATGCCTAATCATAAGTAGTTATTTTATGTATGCCTTCACACAAAAAATGGAACCAAATGACACATCTAAAGTGTACTTCACTGGAAATACTGTATCAGTATAGGTTAGGTACCTAAAGAGATCTGCTGACATTTACTGCATTCTTTTTTCTATTAATTTCAATGAAATTTATATTAAGCTATCACACTGTATAAAAATCCCAAACCAAATAATCAACCAACAAAAAAACCCCACCACCAGCAACAACAAAAAGCACCCACAAACCAAACAAAAAACACAAAACAAACAGAAATCCAAAATGTTAGCATGGCTTCTCATATCTTCTTGCAAGTTTAGTAATATACTTTGCAGAAACACGTTGACAAGTGTGGATGATGTCTGCCAAAATGCAATTGCCTGTTTTGTGTACGTGTGCATACTATAAAATTTTCACACACATATGACCTAAACTAATGCCAGATACCACAGAAGGTAAACAGTACACATGTATCTATTCCCAGTAGTTTTAATAATTGGGAGTCAAATATGGTGCTGCTCTTGCTCTTACCTAATTGTGTTAAAGAGCAGTGCTACCAGGAGAAAAGCAGTGAATACTGAGTAGAGCACAATAGAAGGAGATGGAAAATAGATACAAGAAGCTAGGTCTCCAGGGGCAGTATTTTCTATTTGCTGGGCTACAGACTCACAGCTGATAATGCAAGTTGTAATTAATATAAAAGCAGGAGACAATATGGGGAAAGCTTGTACTAGCAGGGCCACAGGAGATCACTCTGCTGCTATCCACTGTTTCTCATTTACACACACAGCCTTCTCTAGAAAACACAATTTCGCTGGTGCTTTTTCCCTTGAAAGTTAAAAAAAAAATATATAAAAAAAAAAAAATTTGATTTAGCACCACCATAGAATTTTGCTAAATCTAGAAAAGGGCAACAGAAGGGACAAGAATCTCCTGACATATAAAGCAAAGCTGACACGTTACTTTTTTGTTGATGCGGTGAATCTGGTGGAAACTATAAGAGTTTATAACTGACACAGGATTTCTGGAACAGAGATGTTGCAACAGAAAAATTCGATATAGGATAACCTTCTGTTAAATTGCAATTCTTAATTTCTATGCCCAGAATTTCCACTGGGCAAAGTCTGGCTAGTTTTTTGTGAGTGTATATAGTGCCGCTAGGGCTGATTCTGATCTCACACTGCTTTTTATAGTGATGTTAAAGACTCAATTAACCAGAAGGAATTTGCTTCTTATTTATAACTGGGGAGTAAAATCAATCAGGCCAGCTGATACCCATGTGAGTAAGTGAAGCTGGATTTGGATCACAAACATTAACTGAAGTTCGAAGTGTACAACTATGACAGGATCAGGCCCTTACATTTTATCAGATGAAATGGACAAAACCATTGATCTTGTAGGAACAAATAAAACACAACTTACTTTCATAAAGGGAACTACAATTACAATAGAGCTCATTCTTTGGGAAGATGGTTGGACTCAAATGTCTAGAAGTTTCTCTGGTAAATTAATTTTTCAAACACAAAACTGAACCAAGATACTGATACAGATGGCATTTCTTCCCCAGCCAAATCGTGCTCACTTTGCTCTTACAAGTAACACCTGTAAACATGGTGGAATGACTGACATGATTGATATCACAAAAGTCTGCATCTAGGTATGACCATATATCAAAAGGTGATATACTATGCTGGATATAGAAACCTATACACATACAAGCACATGTGTTTCTATGTGTACATCTGTGTCTATGTTTTGTATGCATACAGTTCAGGATGGTATCTTAGAGACTGTTGTGGAGTGCAGCAATAATAAACTTACTATGTAAAGAAACTTTAAGAAAGTAAATGATCCATGTTACTTGTGTTTTCTAAAAAAGACTACTCCTGATATTACCAAGATTTATTTTCTTACAGGTACGTATCTAATATGATAACTTTTTTGCATTAGAATTACACAATTTAAACAAAACCCAAGGCATTGTGATCTGTCAGGTATTCATGTACATATGCACATATATGCACAAGTTTTAATTCTTATCCCTCAATTTTGCATTTAAGAAAAGTGTCAGGAGGAATTTTTGACATTGCTGGAATGTGGCCACAGTCTGAAAAGCTGTGTGCTTTGTATTTTCCAATTAAGACTGAAATCAGACATGTAATCCACCTGCCAGCAAGGAACTGAAACTTGAAAAATCAGGGGTTTGTTGTTTTTTCAGTTGTCCTTCTATGTCATTCTGTGTGGATCCAATTTATCTAGACTGACAACTCAAACCAAAGAGGAATATCGGTGTCAAATAGACAGTGAAATACATTATCAGTTGAGTTTGAGAGAATCCAATTTAATATTAAAACACTCAAGTTTGAGCTGTAGATGAACTTTGACTGTAGAATACCTTGTCCCACCAAAAAGAGGAATACACAACATTCTCTGTGGTCTTGGAAAGTTCATGATGTTCTGTGCCCCTTCAGAAAAGCACAGGGCCTACAGTAACATCCTGTGTCTTCAGACATATACTAAGAAATTAAATCAATTAAAGAAAAAAGTTTTCCTTATTATTGTTGCAGTTTGCTACTTAGTTTGCCATCTGACACACTACAAACAGAAAGGACACATTTGACGTCTGTTCCTGCATTTCTAGCGTACTCCAGACTTCCACCCAAGTCCATCAAAGTGTGGTGTACCTGGTGACTGCAGCATCAGGCCCTCACTTACTTCCTCATTATTCAGTGAAATCTTACCTAAAGGTTTAGTTATATCACTGGAAATATTACCCCCCCCCCCCTTTTTTTTTCGCTCATCTGCCAGATGTCAGGAATTTGCATATACCATTCTTTGAGAATAAATACTAAAGAAATTTAAAATATCTAGATGTCCAAAAGTGCAAAATAAAAGGATCTCATCATTTGAGGGCTGAAAGGTTTAATATTAAGACTTAATATTTCTCTTCTACAGCTAAGGCATCAGATTTCTAATCTGTCAATAGTCTTTTTACAAAAAAAAAAAAAAAAAAAGATATGTATGCATATTTCTATTCATTTTTAATTATATTTTATAAATTATGATCTGTATATTATTACCTCTGAATTGCAAATATGTAGAACATATAAACAAGTATAAAAAAGAGTGAGGCCCTGTTCCCAGAAGAGGCAGTGGAAGGAAAGCCATAAATTTCTGTGGGAGAATTACTAGGCTTCAAAGTAAGTTTGCGCTAAAGGAAGAATTGTGTGGCACCAGGTGAAGCCAGGTACAAAAGAAATATAATTAAAGTACAAAATGGTATCCTATGCTAGAAAAAGTTTTTAAATCTCTAGATTTTACAAGCATTATGTTTTTCAGATTTGAACAGCTCAAAAGGAAACAAATAAAAAAAGATTTGTTGGCAATCTCAACATATATCTTAGGCTGAACACAGAATGCAGGATAGGGCTCAGAATATTTATATTGAACAATAATAAATTGTCTGTGCTAGGAAACTCAACTTGAACTGCAGCTGGAAAGGTTCTTTCCTCTTTTCTTTCTTTTTCCCCTAACTGATCCGGTTCAGTCAGGCCATAGCGGTAATCACCTTCTTCCCATCTACAGCTAATACCTCAGAGCAATAAAAAAATATGAGGGTGTTAAAAATTCAAATGCTAATTATGGGCTGTTATATTTACTAAACACAGCAGAGTAATAACAAAAGTTTCAGCTTCTTGTGGCCAGAACTGCACTATTTGATCTACCAAGTCCCTGGACCCTTTACACTTACTGTATTACATAACAGTTAATAGCGCACTAAAATAAAATTCAATAAACAGATTTATTACAAAACACATATAGCACAACCACTTACAGCTGTCTCCTTTTTCCAACACAGGTATGCCTCTGAAGAGTTCATTCCTTTGTTGATTTTGGTTTTTGGTTTTGTTTTCCAATTAAGTTATATACATAGTAAAGCAGTAGGTTTTGTAAAGGGAAGCATGCCCTAATTGAGTACTCCATTTAAAGTCTTATGGCAAATATTGGCTAATCCTACAATTCTTGCTCTTACTTTCCCTTATGCCAGTTCTCAAGTCTAGAAAAGGAATAAAACTGAGAGCTGCCTTAGTTCCTAGTTCAGCATTTCCATTGTCACGGCTCCCACCCCTTGCATCCATGTTAAACACACACTGTATAGCTTTATACCACTTAGTAAGAATAGAGGTGCATGGATTTTTGGGGTGTCAAACAGCTGTCACAAACTGTCACTTCCAAAAGAGAAACCCTGGCACACAACAAATTAACCTACACTTCTTTTTGGCTATCATTATTCATAGCCAATCAGTTGAAATGCTCCTAGTATTTCATGTGCAAATAAAATCATGAGGGGAAGACCCAGGATCAGAATAGTGAGCCAATACATAAAACAGAGGAAACAACATGCTATCTCTGTCCTTCTGAAGTGGCTCATCATCACCCCTGCACCAACTTTCACCAAATGAGATCTAGCCTGAGGCTGTATATTAAATATGCATATCAAAGCAAATGAAAAAATAAACCTGGAGAGTCAGATTGGATAAATTTGCATGCTTGAACTACTGCATTTTCAGGTAGATGTTCACAAATGATAGCTCATTTTTTGATAGTCTTGCATGTTTATATTAGCAATTTTTTACAGCTTTTTCTTCCTTATGAATAAAAGCGGATTTCTTCCTGCTGGTACCTTGTGCAGTACAAATATGAATGTGTACACACATGGTAGTTTGACTAAGCTACAGAAGAGTCTTAAAGTTTTGTTGGGAAAATAAGCTAATTAATATATATATATATATATATATATATATATATATATATCCAATAAGGAGACACATTTCCCAAAACGCATGAATAAAATGTAACTATGCGATACAACTCTTCATTTCCCAGTTGGTGTTCTGGTTGCACAAATTATTCCTTCCTTTCAAAACAAATAGCAGGGGGCTAAAGTAAAAATGTTATAGCTCAAATCTCCAGGAAATAAAAGGCTTTAAATTATAATACCCAATGAAGTGGTAAACCCTAACGGGTACAAGATAAATGGGTTGTCATATTTATTTGAGCTTGGGGTTTGGGCGACAAAAGCAAGAGGAAATTCTTCTTAAGGAAGATAATAGTTATCAAATCATCAAAATGCTAACCCCCTCCACCCCTGTCCTATCATTGTGTGTGAATTTAAATATTATAATGGAGCGCTGCAAATTGGCTTGAGCATTCGCCATCTGCCAGAACCCTAAACAGGCTAGTTTATCTAATCTCTTCAATATAAACATAAGCATGCTCCATTTCTACACTTCCACTTGAAACACACTCTTGTAAAGAAACTGCACTGAAGAAACATGTACTGGTTTTTTTTCTGTTGCTCTGAATAATACACAATGACTCCCTATCTTTTAGGTTGCCACTCATTTCAATTTCTTTTCTAGTACTCTCCCAGAATACTTATGCACACAAATGTAGGGTTTTAAAATGCCATAAAACAAATATTTCTGAAAGTGTCATGCCTCACGGAGTGTATTATCTACATGTGAGATAGCTAATAAGCAGAGAAACTTTCAGAAACCTCTGCGTACTTTTTTTTTTCCCTCATAATGATAGATTTAAAATCTAAAACATCACAAAAAACTCGTCCTTCCATGTTTACTGAATACAAATGAGAAAATGAAAGCTAAGGCCAGGGTCCAAAAATATTTCCTAGACTCTGAAACTACGTTGTGCCAGGAGTGGGGCATATAGAAGAATTTATTATTCTTTTATCTCCCAATTCAGCCTCAGTCCAGGACTAATGTAATTATCAAATACACACACAAACAACATGTTTCCAAAGGAAACAAAAGCTCCTAGAAAGCTCTCCCTTTGCTCGCAGCTACTCTTCTTAACACACTGGGAAATGAAGGCAGGCGCCTGTGCAGAAAGCATGGTTAACTTCACACCGGGTGTTAAATTAATATTTCAACCACTAAAATATAAGACTGTATCATTTAGATTATGAGTTCAATTGAATCTAAAACTGTGTAAACCCCTTTTCCCCCCAGGGATGCATTCCTATAAATAAACTAGAGTTCACACCCACTCTTTTTAACCAAAGCTATTCCTTCCCTTTTCTGCGGTACCAGCTGTAATCTTTCCCTTCACATCTCGAAGACTCTCTGTGTCTACATCTCTTGAAGGATCACAAGAGCCGCTCCGAAACCCGGAAAAACAAAGGCGCTCTCCATACCACTCACACCAGTGTGCAGTCCTACACACATAACACTAATTCACCAACTCCTAAAGTGTTAAAATCAACTGCTAACCTACGGTTACTCAATCATCATTCTCTCCAGCTTTCTGTAATACATTGTTAATAATTGCTTCATCAAGGTTACTGTCTTTTATTATGAAGATGCTTCAGGCGTTTGGCAATAAGTCCATATTCTGACAATAAGTTGCTATAAAGCACAAGCATTGGAAACTCTAATGTGCTAACCCCCTTTTTTAATGCAATGTAGTATTGCCAATAATTCTCATCACTTGTCATCCCCACAGGAGGGGAGGAGGGGAGCAATCAGCAAACTTTCTCCCTAACTTTCTCCTCTTTTTCCTTACATTGCTGCATTGCTTACAGAGTTGGCAAAGAGGAGAAAGCACCGACCTCCACACCACACCAGTTTGCTACCTCCCGAAGCCAGACCAGGAAACTTTATAAACCACTGCAAACTCACTGCTTTGCAGATGGAAACAGAAGGAACCCTTTGCACTTCTACAACCTTACAAAGAGAGAGGGAAGGAAGTGTAAAGATGGGATCCCAGCTTGCAAGAATTTAAAGCAGTAACAACAATACTACTAACAGACAACAGCAGCAAAACAATGGAATGGGGAGAGGTCCTCTAAGCAGGTTAAAGTCTTAAAAAGTGCCATAAGGAAATCAGGACTTACATGGTCGGCTAAATTTGTGGAAGATCCTGAGAGTTCTTCGTGGTCTGATTTGGAGCTGCCATCCCTTTCATCAATAACGAGGTCTATTGGCATTTTTCCTTTCAAACAACTAATGTACCGATGGCAGAAGTTATCGCACAATTCATGAACCTGAAAACAGTAACAAGAATAATAGTATCAATAGTGGCAAAATATTGGATTGCAACATTTTTCTTTTTTTTTTTTCTCTTTTTTTTTTTTTTTTTTGGTAGCAAGAACAACCTTCTGATCTACTCTACAAATAACTCTAAGGGGCACAATAGTTGAAGGCAAGGAAACAATAGAGAAATTGTTGCAGCATATATTATTCTCTAGAGACTTGCCGCAGCAACAAGTTAAAGAGAGAGATAGTGGGCTCAGCCTGGTGTACAGAGGAAAATCCGATTTGATGATAACATCAGAGCGCTGGGAGCTGGACACGGGCGGTATCTCTGGAGCTTAGACAGCCCAGACAGGTACAGCTAGTCACTCGGGATGGGATCTCTTTAAACCAGGGCGAAGAAAAAGTCTGAGTGACTGGGAGCCCGAGAATGAAGTGACTCGCTGAGGCTGTGGGAAGGAGGGAAGAGGAGAGGAAGAGCCGTTCTGGTTCCCTGGCACGGCCCCCTCCCCGCTCAGCGCAGGGGCCCCTTGCCTCTGCCAAACACTTAGCGCCTGCTTGGGGTTCCTATGCCGGCCGGAGCTGGGGAAAGGCAGCAGTGCTTTCACCTCTCTTTTTGTTAAACACGTTAATTCCGAGTAGGGAAAAGAGATTCTACTGAGGGAATGGGTACGACGGGTGGAATGGGTACGACGGGTGGAAAGGGTTTCATAATATTAAATACTAAAATTGCACTGAAAAAAAACCCGAACAAACCAAAACCAAAAAAAGCCGGGCTGTGCATGGCTGTCGGGTGTCACATGCTCTGATGGCACAGGTCACACTGTCACACCGCGTTTCCTGTCTCCCCTGGCCATGTTTACAAGTCAGTCCAAACAGTCACGGGTGGGCGGGGGGAAGAGAGGGAGCGGGGAGGGAACGGCTTGCCCCCAGCCCACCTCCATGGCTCTTACCTTTTCTAATTCCAGAAGGTGAAACCTTAGTACTTGTATTGCTTGGATCATCTGCAAGAAAGTTTTGAGCAAGGGGTTAGCTGAGATACAGGAGAACGGGCTCTGTGCGGAGCTGCGAGCCCGAGGAGGACAGGGGTGTTTAGCGCATTGGTCACACTTGAGCAGTTTTGATCAACTTTAACCTATGCACTTGATTTTTATCATATTTATTCCAGGAGCGATTAGTGCTTCATTACAGCGATCCTGGAGAAAACCTCTTCCCCTTTTCCTCTCTCCCTCTCACCGCCCGGCCCTCACCCCTGAGGGGCCGCCAAGAAGTCAAACATTCTCCCACCCACCCCCCCCCCGGCCCTCAGGAAAAAGGGAGGGAGAAGGATGAATAGTTTGGCATCTTCTTTACAAGCGGATTTAGACACTTTGAATATTGAAATCGTTCACATTAGCAAAAGAATTACGTTAGAAAGCTCCAGCTCTGTCTTCTTAAGCAGTTATTTCCTTCAGTTTAGCTTCCCGTGGCTTTCAAACACAGCTTTGCAATGCATTGGGGCTCGGGAGTTCGTCCCGGCTCACTTTAAAAGTGCAGCTCTTTGAAGACTCGACGGCAGCTTTTCATCCCCCCTCATCCCCCCTCGGCCGCACAGCCCGGGTGCCCGGACGGCGGAGGGCGCTTGCAGACAGCGGGCGGGAGGGGAGAGGAGCAGGGCAGGGCAGAGCAAGGCAGGGCAGGGCAGGGCAGGGCAGGAGGGCGAGCAGGCCTTACCAAATTGTCTAGCTCTGGATTTGAAGAAAAAAGTGGTTTTTCGGCGCGGACCTGCAAGAATAAGGAAAAGCGGAGTGAACTGCAGCTTCTCTCCTCAGCCCTGTCACCGAATAACTCGAAGGGGGAGAAAAACCCCTGTGATCAAACCAGCCGGGACAGATCAGACCAAACCCCAACTGGACTCCCCGGAGTCATCCGTGTGTGAGCAGGGCCCGCTCAGCTTCTGCCTGCCCCTGCCACAGGAGCCCCCTCTTCTTGATCTCCTGCCTTTCCCCCGGTCCCTCGGCCTCCAAAACCCGGCCGCAGTTCCATTTCCCTTTCTTTAACGCGGGAGGGCGAGGGCCGGGACTTTCAGCCCGGCACTGTGGAGGGGCTCCCGGCGGAGGAGGGTCGGGCCCGACCGGGTCGGCATCTCCCTCGGCCCCCCCCCCGGCGGCCTGAGATGGGGCGCAGGGGGCTGGGGAGGGATGAAAGCAGACGTGCTGCCCCGTGCGAGTGGCCGGCTGTGCCGGTCGAGGGCCTGAGAAGGTGCGAGGGTGCTAGGAAGGGCTGGGCGGGGGGACCGGTGCCGGACCTGCTTGGCGAAGACGGCGATGTCCTCGTTGAAGGAGTCGGAGGAGCAGACGTCCCCGCCGGCCACGCCGGGCTCCCGGGGCGTGCAGGTCGCCAGCTCGCACTTCTCAAAGACCAGAGCTAAGAGGGGGAACAACGGGTGCCTACCGGGCAGTGGCACACAAAGAGAGGGAAGAGGGTGGGGGAGAGGGGGGAAGAAGAGCTCTAATCAACAAGTATTTTTTTTTTCTGTTTGTTTGTTTGTTTTTAAAATGCACGGACACACAGATACGACGGACACACGGACGCAGCCACGCTCTGCAGCCTCGCGGTATCGCTTCGGGCAGGGCAGAGCGGGGGAGAACAACAGCTTGAAATAAAAATGCTAGGTTTGGTGGTGGCGAAGGTTTGCGTTTGGTTTTATTTTCTTTTCCCCTTTTGAAACTGCAATGCCCGAGCTACATCCCCTGTGTCGTCCCCACGGCTGAGGACAAAAGTGACCTCTCCTTCTACCGCACCAGGCACCAAACCCGCTTCCGCAGGCAGCAGCTCAGCTGGGAATCTTCTACTTTTTGCCACAGTTCAAAATAACGCGAAACCTGGAAGATCCCATCCCTCCCCTCCAGCTATGACCTAAAATGAGAAGCACGGCTAGGCAAACTGCAAACTACTTAATACGTAATTTTATTTTTCAAGGGGCCTGCTAACAAAAATGTGGTGAAGTTTCCTAGCTTAGAAAGCACACACGAGTAAAATACCAGCTGTCCAGATAAGTGAGCTGGGGAGGGGGCGGAGGGAGGGAGCACTTCGCGAAATATTTTCCCATAGTTGGTGTAGTCAGAAAAAAAAAAAAAATTATCTGCCTTCTAAGTAGTAAGCATACATTTGTCTCTTTTCCTCTTTGGTGCCTGATCAAGGCCCCACGCTCCATCATAGATGTTACTATCTCTCCTTTTAAGCTCATTTAGTATTTTTTTCTAAAAGGCACTGAAGAGAATCGGTGTCACTGCCCTCAAGCAATGCCCTGGCACAGGCTTGCGTTCTGCCGGGTACGCGTTTCTTCTTCCTCGCGTTCTTTCTTTCTTAAATAGAACACTCAGCTCATTGCCCCCAATGTGTTTATTTCTCCTGTCTCAGGGAAATGCTGCTTGCAAGAAGAGAACCCCTTTTATTCTTACTACCTTCCGCGATGTGAATAGCTCTTTATTTACAGTGTTGGAAGAGTGTTATTATGGCACAGAGGAGAACACCAGAACAACACTTCTCCAACTAAAACC
>JAVHNF010103075.1:0-14455 GCA_034783455.1 Micropsitta finschii | reverse complement strand
TTTTAGGTGTTCACTTTTTGGTTATTATTTTGTTTGTTGGAAATGAAAAATCCTCACACTAAACTGGGAAGTGGTTGCTTTTTGATGACAGTTTTGGATAGGCTGTTCATCATTCTTGGAATTAAGATCATATATCTGCCAAACATAATGTATTTCAATTTGATTTAATTTGCAACAATATTGAATTAAAAAGGCCATATTTTGAAGTCACTTAAAAATCTTTATGGAACATATCTGCAAAAGCAAGCTACTTATTATTTGACAGTACTCATCCAGACCTTGTTTGTTCTGGTTAACTGGAGTTGGAATGAAAGCACTTATCAACTGAATACCCTGCTCTTTTGAAGTATAACTTGTTAGGTATGAGAATCTCGAACTTGGGAAAAAAGGTAAAAGGAAAAGAGAAACAATAAAACCATAGCATATTAACAGACTTTGTACACTAATGTGAAGCTGCTTGATTGAGCAGTGTAGTGTCAACCATGTCTTTCTTCTAATGCTAAAAGAAATGCACACAGACAGAGTGACAATCAGAGTACAGCCTCCCATCAGCTGTAATTAATCTTTTAGTTAACAGAGACTAGAAAAGCTTCTCATCAGCCTCTTCTGAAGTCTGAGGCACCCAGTTTTCTGATGTTTGCATTCTGAGTAAAATTGTCCCCACCAGTTCTAACAAATTGAAACACCAGGCTAATTATGGCAGCTAATGAAGTGTGTGGAATGGTCACAGCTTGTCGTGAAAGTGTTCCTTCAGCTCAGATTAGAGTTTCATCAATCACTTTTTAAAACTGATCCAGAATTGCTTCTGCCCAGTGCTTGGCATTTTTAATGCTGTTTCTGTAATTGTTTTTTTCCCCCAAAGCTTAGGCTGTTTTTTGAAATATTACAAACTCAGGACAGGACTTACAATCTCTAGTTTATAAAAAAACATTTCATTATCGCCTCTATCAGCTGATCAAGTCCTAGAAAGCTAATAAAAGAAGCAGAAATATAAAATTTGATATATTGCTTTTAATCCAGCTAAAGGTGGCAATAAAGCATATACACATATATGTATATGAATCATTATTACTGTGGGCTGCATGTATACTGCAATCTCACGAGACATGGTTTGTGGGTTAGATGGTTCAAATCCCACTGAAGGACCTAAATGAAATGAATGAGTTGGTCTTAGCTTATTTGCTAGTGGATTGTGATCCTCCATATATCACTCAAAGGGTTTGACGTGATTTGTAGTTTTTGCAGATGCCCAAGCCTTTGGCAGGAGGAAGACCATGCTGTTTAAAGAATTTCCACACTTCAGGTCAAACCCAAAGTCCTCAGAGAAGTATGGGAAACTTTACTGTATAAGTTATATTGCTACTACCCTGTCAATGAATAAATTAGCATATAAAACATTGTAAAACCTCCTAGTTCCTGTTCATTTGTAAGATATAATAGTTCTCAGCTATAAATTGAAAGTTCTGCATAGACACTAAAGGCATAGACATTAAAGAAAGTCTGGGTCTAAATTCTTTCCTCAACATGGACAACAGAGTGTAGAATTTAGTTTGGAAGTTGTCCAGATGAAAAACGAAATAAACTTTTTCTTATTTGCTGCCATAGAATATGTTTGCACAAGTTGTTACATCTAGTATATGACACATATATTCATATCAGAAGCAAGAAAACATGATTTTAGGTTTTGAAGTGTTCAGTAACCTATCTTTTATTTTTCTGAACACTGCTGAATCTGAAATAATGTTTGGCTGTAAATATCAACTGTTTCTCATCCCTACTTTCTCAGCCAGCAGCAGTTTGACAGAATTGGCTTCATGTCAATGCCACAAATCTGTGGCACCTGAGCGAATAAGCAGTGTTGCTGATGCTGTTCCTGAACTATATCAAAGTACTAGTGGATCTACACAGGAGAAAAGTGCCACTGAAAAATGAAGAAAAACATGACACATAAAGAGGATATGTTATCATGTATGATAAAATAGCAATAGGGATTAGCCTAAGAGCTATTGTTCTAGTTTTGTTGGTTAGTGAACACTTGTGAGCACTGGATAGGAGATGAGTCGTTTTTCTGGTGTTAGCTGCTCTCCAAAGCAAGCTGCTTGCAAAATGAAAAAGGCCTTTTCCTTTTTAATCATTTCTATCATCTTTTCTGAAGGTAGTTTACATTTACAAACAGAAAACTGTTTTTCTCTCCGGGTTTCATGGCTGCTAGGATACACTGCTGACCTAGATGCCTGCCGGGACCCCCAGGTAGCAGAGCTGCTACCTGGAAGCTTCCAGCCTGTTTTGTACCTGGGGCTAGTCTGAGCCAGGTGCACTTGTCCGTACTCTGTTTTGTGATTCTCTGTCAGGCCATTCCTTTAGCCTGTCTACATCATGTAATAGTCCTCAAGTGTATCAATGGCACCCATTATTTTGGTGTTGTCCATGAACTTAGGGATAGTGCATTGCACCTCACACCTCTGGATCACTGATGAAGATGTTAAACAAGATGTTTCCCAAGATAGCACCTGAGGAAATACATTTTTACCCAGGTTCTACTTAGAGTACCATTCATTGCTACCCTTGGAACCTGATATTCCAGGCAGTTATTACATCTATTAGTCTGCACATCTAGACTATAATTTACCAACTCGGTTAAAAGGTTTCTCTGGGAAATAGTATTGGAAGACTTGCTAAAGCTGAGCTAGACAGCATCCACTGTTCTCCTTTGATCTGCACATCTAGTAATTTCATAACAGAAGGCAATCAGCTTTGAAAGCATCATCCAGAACAGTGTCAAAACAGGTGAAATCTAACTGGAGTACTGGTTTTGCTGCACATGCCAAATACAGCACAATCAGCATGCTTTTTATCAGTTTGATTTAGAATGTGATTACACCTTCTTCTTCTTTTTTTTCCCCGAAGAGATACAACTTAACCCGATAAGATAAAATGTATTTCCACTTGTGGATTTCAACTCAGAACTTTCCCTTCTCAAATCCCAGTGGCATGATTTTGGCAAGTTAGATGTAGCTGCAACTTGATCTTGGCAGGTTAAACATTTTCTGGGTTTAGTCCAGCAGGTTAAAAGTGATTTTGTGTTTGTCTTGGCAGTCAACACTTGGCACTGGCTTATTTTCAGCTGGAAAGAGAATTTTGTGGTTGAACAGTTTAGACAACGGAAGGGGCAACTTATAAATGGCATAAGTCAAGATACTTATCCGTATGTGCATTATTTTCTAATACAAGTCCTGTTGCTAGCAGAGTGTGTGTGATGGGCAGGACAAGGATTCAGTTTAAAATACAAGCACTATGACAAAAATATGTCCTTTTTCATCAGATGCTTTTAAGACTCTCTCTATTTTTCTGTACACAGGAAGGTAATGTTAAACATAGTTCCACCTTGGATTTAATAGAAGCTTCATAAACGGGTTATGTGTTGTAGAATCATAGAATCATAGAATAGTTAGGGTTGGAAAGGACCTTAAGATCATCCAGTTCCAACCCCCCTGCCAAGGTGTGTTTTCACACTTGACGATGTTATTCATACATCTTAAATAAATTAAGATTTACATCTACTCCCCTGCAAGAAGTAGATATTTGCCTGACAATAGCAAATAAACACCTCTTGAGATTCTGAATACCTACTGAACTATTTCAACTGCACATTTGCTTTTTAGCCAGGATTCAGTAAAGTTCAAGGGTATCCAAGTATGAAATAGGTTGCGGAGAATTTCACATTGGTTTCTTAATTTAATTTACTTGTAAAAAAAGTCACATTAGTTGAAAAAAATAGAATATCCTCTTTGGCAGTTTTGGTTCAAATATAGACATCCAGAACAAAATTTGGGTGATGTCGTTTCATAACATCTACTAAAGCATGGTACAGCATGCGTTGTATCTGTCTGTGTGGCAAGCCATACTTATAAAAACTGTTACTGGCATGTAACAATATGTTGAAAAGTAACTAAAAAGTGTCTACATAAAGGTGATTTATTCTTCTTCAGTAGATTAACTTTATACACATAAATAAATTAGTTATCTGAACAGTTATTTCTAAAGAAGAATATATACGTCTTTTTAAGGCATTGCAAAGCTAGTACATGTCTGGGAGGACGGACCAGACAGTGACTGAAGTGCAGATCATCACTAAATATAATAAATGAATTTAGAGGGTGCAGCTGGGAATTCCACTCTTCCTTCCCCTTGGGCAACCACAGTGACTGCAGGATACTAAGTAAATGTAACAAATGCAAATTTGGACCACAAATCTTCATTGCTGGTTATATTGCACATCACAAAAACGACAGGAAACGACAGGCTAGTTTCAGATCTCAGGTTCATTTTAGAGAGGCAATACTACAAGAAAAATGTAATTCACTGGACTAAATCCTTCCCCTTTTTCCTTTGTCCTTCCTTGGATAAAACTTCCATCAAAGCCAAGAGATAATTTGCCTTTGCATGTGAGAAAGCACTGTAAGGGTTGACCTGTAATCCTTAATGAACACAGATATTGCAAAATACCTGTTAGGTCATTTAGAAATACTTGTGTTTTCCATGTACTGTGGCTCAAATTAGTGCCATCTCAAAAAAAATCATTCTTTTCTGTCACGTCATAGCTTAATTTGTGCAGATGTGGAAGGGTGCAGTGGAATATGTTTTACTTCCTGTGTCCAAACTGCTTCCAACCAAGCAGGATCAAAGGTAGGCTCTTTTCAAGGCTAGAACACATCCTCTCCTACCTTGCACAGATGAGGACAAGAAGTTTTAGGTCTTGGCTTGTGTTAGCCAGTGTTCTCCAAAGCACAGATTATGACAGTTTTGCTGCTGAGCTACGAAAGCAAACTTCAGTGAGCACAGATGCACTTCCTTCTCAGACTACTACAGAAAAGGAGGAATAGAGTTGACATTTCCATGTTAGACTGTCACAGAGGAGCACACACTGTTGTGCTGCTCATACTGGACACATCATGCAGAATGTATCTAAACCTATGTGATTATCAGGTTAGTGGTTTTTCAAATTCATGAGCCATAATTAGAAATCTTTCATAATTTCTAGCTAGCACTGTTTGAGTTTGGTTTCCTCATTTAGAATTCCAACAGATGAAATGTGTCAGTGATAGTTATAAATCACCATGAAAATTTAAGTGTGATAATGAGTTGTTTGTTACACAAATTAAATAGCAATTAATGTTTTCTCTTTCTGTTTGGAAGATAGGCTATTAAAATAGCGTTGCTAGATTTCCTACTGTGAACATAATTTCCTGCTTTTTTTTTTTTGCAACACATTATCATAATGTCAATAAAAGACTAAAACTAAGTAGAAAAGACTTGCCTGATATAAGCGTAACACAGAAGGTTATAAAGTTGCCTTTTATGATGGCTATACAATATCATTTTGTTTTAAGATCTAATAGCAAGTTGATTCAAAGGATAAGACTTGTACTTACAAAGTCATTAAAGCAAGCAGAAAATTGCCTACTACCACAGTCACCCAGTCTTTTTAAATCAAAGAGTTTTATTGTTGCTGGTGATGTTTGCATTTACAGGAGGTAATTAGGGAATGAGTTCGACATCACACTCAGAGCCCTCAAGCTTGTCAAGAAGAACCATAAACATCACTTCCCAAAAAAAGACAGGCAATTCAGCAGGCAAAGTGCAGAGACTAGAGTGGAACAGGATCATAGCGTTTTAGGGCAGTTTGACCACTGCTGTTTTGATTCACAATATGGAGAAGCTCATAAAGTCTTCATAAAAGCATATTTTTTTTTTATTACACTTAACAGAACACAATTTAGAGGGTTTAGAATTGGTAGCAGTAGTAGACAGGTAAAGGAGGAAATAAAAAATGGCTCCTCATTCTTCTCTGCATTGTGTTGGCAAGCTGAATAGGGGAAGGTGTATTTCTAACCCCATCGTCACAGCAGTGGTCACTTGTCCACTGTAGCGCGGGGAGCTCTGATTAGGCACTGTTTTCCCTGGAAGTCAATACTTCTGCACTGACACGATGAGATCCAGTCCCTAAGGCATGATCCAGGCTTTTATTATTATCTCATATTCGAAGGGGCTAGTTGACCCAATTGGTTAACACATTAGCTTTTCAATTTTATAGCCTTAAGTCACAGCAGACCTATTCCTTGTTTTTGGATATTTCTCCATGGTGGAAAGCAAATTTGGCAGTCTGTGCCCACCAGCCACAAAAACAGAGTTATGCCAAAACAACTGTGTCCTGAACTTTATGGATAATTAGCTGTTGAAACTATGCCCAAGAAATAGGTTCTGTTGCCCATGGGAAGGAGTGTGTAGCCATTATTAATGTCCCAGCTCATATCTCTCAATAGGTCTTATGAGCAGTGCTGCTTAAAGAGACTAAATGTACAACAGGGAATTAAAAATTATAGTACGCCTTTCACTAACTGAAATATTGTAAACTTATTTCACTGGGGCCAGGATTGATGTCAATGTACTTTGTGTGAAAAGTGCAATAGAAGCATTAGTATTTGACAGCTCTGGTTGAAATAAGTGAAATTAATGGAGCTCTTTTCATATACGACAAGGCCATGGCACCCCTTTCATGCTGCTTACAGACAGAGAAAAGTCAATACTCTTTTATTACTTGATGCTGACCTACATTCTGCACTACAAGTGCCAGGCCCACTAATTGGTTTCAGTTGTGAGAAAAGTTTGCCCCAAAGAAACACTGGAGCAGATAAATCAATCTTTTTTAGGGTAGCTTAGTGGGTTTTGAGCACTTGAAATGACATTTGTGTTGTATTGACAGAATGGATTGTTACACTGATTTTGTCATGTCAGAAGGCCCTGTACTAGTTGGAAGTATTGTTAACCAGTATTGATAAATCTGCTGAGAATAAAAGTTAGCTGGATCAACATTTTACTTGTATAACAGCTTGCCATCTCTGTTTTTGCTTCCTTGTTAGGGCCCTCTGTGGCTATTAATAGGTCAGGAGGCTTCCTATGACAGCTCAATTTAAAACTCTTATTTCACTATTACAAGCATTAGGATCATAGGAAATGCTTAAATATAACCTCTTGGTATTAAACAGAGGGGATTGTGGACTATGGCTGTACAGTGACACTTGCAGTACTGCCTGGTTTTCAAATGAAATGGCATGAAGATAGAATTAGGACTATAGCAGCTGTGCCCACTTTTCAGTCATTCCTTCTGCCATTGATTCTTAACAGATGTTGCCTACAGTTGTAGGTCTCTATAGGAGCAATAGCTATAATTCCAGCACTAGAAAAAAGGGGTTTTCTGAGATCCAAACTTTTCATGGATTGGTTTTACATTTTGCTTAGCACATGCTGTTGTGGTTGCATCATGCAATTATACAATGTGTTCAGTATTGCTGGATTACCTCAGAAGAGGATTTGGTAGTCTGAATCACCATTATAGCTGGAATACTTTTCATTATACAATTATCTTTGAAACATCTTCACATGCTACTTCTAACCTACACAGGAAATCTGCATTCACACCATCTAATGCAACTTTAATCTTCATTCATGCAACCAGATCTCTATTAATGCAACAAAATCCAAGCTTGTCATGACTATGCAAAGCTGTAATTCAGGTAGCATAAGTTTATTGTAAGCTTATTAATCCAAGTTTATCATGTGGTTATTATTTTGGACTTGATAGATTTGCTATAGGGAATTACCCAGTGTGTGTATGCAAGAGCTGAGAATAAATGATCAGAATGCTACTTTCTGGCCTTAAAATCTCTGAGTAGATGTGCTACTGCTGTTTGCCTATTCTTGCTTTGGTCCAAAGCAGCTGACTTTCTATTTAATTATGTTTCCAAGAAGATAACTTAATTGTAATTCCTGTTTCATACCATAATGCTTTTTTGTATTACTGGGAATGGTATGGTACTTTCAAAATCATTTGGAAACAAACACTGTTGGTGCAAATTCATCACTAGAATATGAAGGAACGCATTCTCAAAGGCCTTAAAGCTGATACGTAGGTCTACAGGGTGTCATTGGTTTCCCAATGTTATTTGCACGTGGTCTGTATTTATGTATGTAAAATCTCTTTAGAATTTGCTTTCATAATAACGTTCCAAAGATGTGAGCATTTGGCAAGTCTAATCTATGACATCAGGGTGTGCTGAGACAAATCTTTGGTGGCTTTATGTCACCTTTTTTGACTCCATTGTCTAGCACTGATGAGCAGACTTGACAGTCAAGTACTCAAATATATTGAAAGGGTTTTCTTATGCTCTGTCAGTTGAACTTCAGTCACCTACAGTTCACTAGAGTGAAAGGAGTTAAAGCCTGACAAGTTTAAAAAGGAAGTGTTCTATTAACTTCAGTTAGGAATTTAAAAATAGGTCTTGGTTCTGAGAATTACAAGTTGCTGATGCTAAGAATTATAAGGCAGGATTTAAGAATGGAAAAATTCCACAAAGTTGAGCTCCATGCGCTTGTGATCTTGAGACTGCAAAACCGTAGGGTCAAACTCACCAAATGCAGGAATTCATAGTTGTAAGCTAATTCATTCCAGCTACCAACAATGAGGGACTAATGCTAAAGTAATTTTGAATAAACCTTTTTCAATCCACTCACCATTTGTGTTCTTGCAGCTTCAGAAGCGTTACCTGCACAACTTCACAACTTCTAAGCTACGTAGCAATCAGCTTAAACTCAAATGAGCCTGGCAGTTTACCCGAATCAACCAGCAGTGTATTGCAGTGCTTCACTGCACGATTTGAACCTATATTTCACCATCAAATTAGATAGACATGAGAGCCTGACTTCCAATCCCTTTCCCTTTACGCTGCCACAATGACACATTGGGATAGACTTTCTTCAGTGCCGTGAGGCAGATCTTGCAAGGCCAAGTGGTATTTTCAGGCCTTACTTTCTCACACTCTTGAAACCTGATTAAAATCTGTATCTTCAAACACAGAAATGGCTGGGGTTGTTTTCCTAAAGATATTTGTATTTTACTTGCATACTGTACATCATTTATCTAGCATGCATTCTAAACTCCCTTAATTAGTCTAACTGTAAAGCCAGCAAGACTTTTATTTATCCATCAGCCTGTGTGATGTTTCCTGAATGTGGTCAAACATAACTGCTGTCGTCATAATCGGAGCCAGTTGTTTAAATGCTCTGTTGTGAGTTTCTAGTGGAATAGCTTTAAATAACAAGATAAACAGTACAGCTGCCAACCCAAAGCAATCTTACACTGAGGGGGCATGTGGCACAGAAAATTTCTTCTTTGTCATTTTGATTTGAGTTTGAAGCTGGACCTGGGCTTAGTTCCAGCTCAAAAAACTGCTCACTTCAAAGGCTCCTAAATCATCCCAAGGAGCTAATTTTGGCAGCTGATTGTTTTTGTTTGGCCAGGCATCCTAATAGCGAAAGCCGTCTGCTCCAGCAAATGAAGACTTCTTCAATGCTCAGACTTACCGTTCCCAGTTCTATCCTGATGTGGGGGGTGTAAACCATGACAACCTTTCACTGATTTCCCCGTCTTACCCCAAGTTTACTGCTTTATTTGTTAAACTGTACCTAATCTCTTGCATGTATATGAAAGATATACTTCCTGTTTTCAAAAGAAAAGATACTGTATTCTGCTCTGAATTAATCCTAAATTATACCTGTATTATCTGTTTGCTTTATCAGCAACTAGGGTTGGGTTTTTTTCCCACTCTCAAGAGCAATATTAGCCTGGTTAATTTACTAATTTAAAGATAGCTAACTTCACTTTAGAAGGAAACTATCTGCAGTTATGCTGGAGCTATAAAAATATTTATTATTATCATTATATGGACAACTTTTCCTGCAGTAAAAAGGTGCTTGTGATGCTAAACACACAATGAAAATTGAAATTTTGTGCTATTCTTAAAGTATAATATGAAAACATGCAAATAAGCTGTTTCTGGTGGGTAGGAAATTGGGTGGTACAAGGCATAGAGAAACATTAAAAAATAAATCATGTGAATGGTTAAAAAGGGCACAGTACTCACTTTCACACTATACAGGGTATTTAATTTTGGTTATTTATGTCCACCTTGTGCCAGAATGTTGGAGGAAACATGCTAAATAAATTTAAGTTTGAGATGTAAGAAATGGTGTGGTCTCAGTTTGTCAATACACAGTGCAGACCAAACTCAGGCAGGCCATGTTGCTGTTCACATGTCCTAGTTGCTCTGTCTGTTTATGGAGATTCAGGTGAACCATGGGCTGTGAAGAAGCTAAATCTAAATTATCCAGGCAATGATAATTCTCCTTCATGTCATTTTTTCAGAGAGATAACAAAAAAAAGGTTTTCATTCTGTTTTTAAGATAAAACCAAGCCTTTGAAATTGTAAAATGGGTTGAAAAGGTAAAAATACTAGCTTTTGTTCACTCATGACCCCAGTCATTTTTTGAAGACATTGCTTTGCTATGCAGTTTCACTGCAAAAACTGGTTTTGGCAAACTACTTGGTAGTAGAAAACAGTAGAAAGTATCAGGACCAAGTTCTTCCTTCAAAATGAACTATCGGATCCTGGAAAACTAATAATTCATCTGTGGCACGTTACTTGTAGAAAGGGAAGCCAATTTTAATGCAAAAAAAAAAAGATTTTGTATTGCTGATCCTATTCCCTATTTCAAGGTCAAAGAAAATAATCTTATAGCGAATGCTTTCAAACCTTGATCTTAAACACCATGGACTTGCTAATCATTTACCGTGAGCATTTATTAGTAAGTAGCTAAATCAAAATGCTGTTTAGAATACCTCACTTACTTTCCTTCCTTTTTCTGTTGGCGGTATTTACATTGTGCACTTAAGCTACAAGTCCACTTGCATTTCTCGTATTCGATTTAGATTTGTAAGCATTTTCATTTTAAAAACCTGAATGTAATGACCAAGAACTTTTCCTGGAAAAGAACTCCTGCTTTCTACCAGAGCTCCCAATCAATTTGTTGCCATGAATGCTTATTTAATATATATTCATTTTTTGTCCATTTCTCATGCAGCAGTTTTAATATCCATGTTTTAATATGAACCAAGGTCGAAAAGCTAAAATATTGCAAAGATATCTTGTTGTCCTTAACCTACTTGATTGCCACGGAGGAGAATACAATTTTGTATACCATCGAATCACAGAATTTATTTATGTCAATGTTTGAGTTGGAAAGGACCTTAAGATCATCCAGTTCCAACACCCTGCCATGGGCAGGGACACCTCACCCTAGACCATGTCGCCCCATGCTCTGTCCAGCCTGGCCTTGAACACTGCCAGGGATGGAGCATTTACCACTTCTTTGGGCAGCCTGTTCCAATGCCTCAACACCCTCACAGTAAAGAGCTTCTTTATATCCAACCTGAACTTCCCATTTAAGTTTAAGCCCATTGCCCCTTGTCCTGTTGCTGCAGTCCTAGTTTTAAAGCAGGAAATTTTTGCAGTGCCTATAATTAGAGTTTGAAATGTGTCTGCTTGCAATTAAATGAATCAATTCTTGTGCTCTTCTTCAATGTACATATAATGTCAAAATGTATGTTTCATATATATTATTCTTCATAATTTGCATTATATCTCATATAATGAAATGCAACCAGATGACAGTATTTAGAGGTTTAAAATACCTTAACAAAAAAGGTAAAACAATGAAACCCAAACCTAACACTTTTTTTGTCTCTCTTGTTTCTGTAGGACTTTCAGAGAGTGTCACCATCAGTTGTTCTCTTTGAAAAGTATGGAAAAACTTACTCCAGTACTGGGCAGATAGTGTAATTGTCCTGTGAACTGCACAATATGACACCTAATGAGTGATCAATAAATGTATTTCAGCAAATGCATAGCAGTATGTTGATTGAATGTCCCATAAAGGTCTCTTTCTGTAAAGGGATGCAATCCTATTTCCCTTTTATGTGGGTACATAATCACATGTGCTCAGCAAAGAAGAACACATTTGATCACAAAAACTGATATTTGTTCACTGTGTTCCCTAGTATCCAGTTCTGCAAAACAATGGATATCTTCTGAACCCATTAATTTCAAAAGACTCAAATAATTCAAGCATTACGGAAAGACTTCAGCATTTCTTAAAAGCAAGTCATAACCTAATTGTTAAAATCATGTGAGTGAATTTCTAGAGGAGTTTTGTGCTGAATTCTCTAGGATTTTCATTTTTTTTGATTTTCATATCATTTGGCTATATTTGAATCAAATGTGTCTCTTTATGTTACTTTTTAGTACTGCTTTTTTTTTTATGTGATTCTTTTGTCCTCCTACAAATGTGCAGAAAGCCTCCATGAGAAGCCTATTTCTATGAATACTTTCTGAACTAGGAGTCACAAATTTCACTTCTGTAGGTTTTGAGCTATCAACCGATGTGAAAATATTTTACTGCTGTCACATACCAGAGTAAAAACTCTTTCAGTTCCTTTACAGTAGGTTACGAGTGCAGGCACCTGGATGTACTGTTGTTACTTACTGGAGTTTTTCATTTTCAAGCTTTGAGAAGTTTATTCTTCTGCATGGCAATGAGACATTAACTCTTGGAACTGAGAAACAGGCACTTCAGTGGCTGCGTCTCCCGGAGAAGGTTTAATCTGATCAAGTGCATCGGAGTGCTTTACTTGTTCCTGGAAGGGATTGAACATGAGAAACTTGTGCAAAACTGTTGATGAATAAAGATGCCATAGTAATTTTTATATGTGAGAGCTATCTATTTGATTGCTTCAGCTTTAAGGTAGTTCATCACAGTAATTCACCCTGTGTTGCCTCTTTAACTTCATACCACAGTTTCCCATCAGTCCGATTAGAATCAGCAATGCCTTTATCAGATTAATCTTTCTTTCTCTTTCTTCCTTTCAGTATCTCTGACCCCAGGACAAAACAAAGCCAATCGTGCAGCCTGTACTATGCTGACAGTGGTGCTTGTAGCTAAGGGTCTGGAGCGCAGATGGAGGTTAAAACCAACACTTCTGATTCTAATTCTTTGATGCATACACACTTGTCTGCCTCTTAAACAACAAAACTTTCCTGTTTCTAAGCAGATAGCTACTTGCAGAAATCTTCTTATACTAAAGCAGGTCTGATCATTTCATTAGACAAAAACACCCACAAAATGAATAGAGTAGCACCCACAGTACCTGCCAGGTTTGGGGTTATTTTGAAAATTGTATTTCTTAGGGAATCCAATACTTTATTTAAACTCAAGTTCACATAGAGTTTATATCATTTGTTGGCATATCACATTCAAACTCTTTTGTGTGGCTACACTGTAATCCCAGAAATGTTTAATTTCTCATTAAGTACATTCAGCACTTATTCAGGATATTCATACAAACCATTTGAGAATTATTCTAGTAGGGCCTTTATCAATTCTTCCATTATGTAGAGACTTATTATTTTCATTAATCTCTTAAAGTGCATATGAACACATGCAGAGAGTTAACAGAGGCTTAGTTTGAAAATATTTTTAAATATAAAAGCATATCAATCTCTGAAAATTTAGATGGATCTTGACTTCTGTTTTAGTTTCAAATCCCATGCAGGTGCTGCGGAGTCCAGGAACCTGTGCAAACATAGACTAGAGAACCTGCTTTTCAGTTTTGCTACATTTGGATGAGGCTGCGTGATTGATAGAGAAAACTTCCAGTATTAAGAGGAACAGCTAATAATAATTTAAGAATCTAGTCTTTGGGCACCTTAGGCATGTCGGACTCCTTTGACTGCTCATAATACGTAATATAGTGCAGGTGCCACAAGTAGGTTTTTACAAGGTAGAGGAACTGGACATAATGAACGAATCAGAAATAATTCAGAAGTGAGTGCTAGCAGCTCTGCAGTATATATGAAAGGAGAACAAAGATAAATTGTAGCCCTTGGAGTGGACCTGATTTCTGTGGCCCTGGGATGTATCATCACCACTTCCATTGTATAGCCCTCTGCATCAACCAAGTGAACATGTCTTCCTGGCAAGGAACATTTTGGTTTGTGCATTTGTTTAAAGCAAACTGTTTGCCTGTAGCAAACTCACAGTTTTTATCTAAAGCCAGTTAAAGCTAAGATTTTGATATTTTTATTCACTGCAATAACATAGTGAACAAGGCAGTAAGAATTTTGATCATGTCATTATGTTACCAATCTATCAGTATAAACGTTAAGTGGTTGTGTAAGTGATTTTACTCATGTTTTTCTTTCTAATGGATATAGTTTACACGTCAATTTGAAGTATAAAATTATTTTTGTAATACATTTGAGTAATGTATTTTTAATATTCCATTCACTGTAGGGTTTCCTTATTAATGAAACTGTTGGTTTACAACATTCTAGTACTGAATGGTGTTTAGTTCCATGAAGATTTTTCTGTTTTATAGGGGATGTTACAACCTATTCTCATGCTACAGAACCTTAACATATAGGATGGAGATAGAGGCACTGGGAAAGGAAAGGAACACTGAAAACATGGAATGGACTCATGGATATTGATGAGTCTGCAAGAT
>JAVHNF010103045.1:0-15446 GCA_034783455.1 Micropsitta finschii | reverse complement strand
TGGGTTCCTTGAACTGTGCGGCTGCGCAGTCCAGTGAGTGGCAAGGTCAAGGGAGGGATTAGGAAAGAGGAAGAGAGGCAGAGTTGGCAGCAAAGGTGGGAACATGTTAGGCTGAATTTAGCCCAGTTTAGGCTGTTGTGGGATGGTATCTCAACACTTCTGTTTACAACAGCATTCCTAAGCCTCCTTCAATTGCTTTTTATACCTTGGAGTGTCCTTTGTAAGGCACTTTTTCAGCTACAGCAATTTTCTGTGCCATGAAAACAGATCAATTAGATTATGCTCCCTCAGCTGGTGAAGATGCAACTCCGTGGGGACACTGTAACTATGGAAGGTCAAAAAGAAGTGGAGTCAACTGAACGTGTTTGCTTATACTAGGAAAAAAATCTTCCTGTTAAGTACAATCCAAAGAATCTTATTTTACTGTTTTAAATTTACATTTGTGTACATGATATTTAATATTGTTGCTACCTCTACAGTCTTGCAGAGCTCCAAAACCCACAGCTTTCCCTCTCAACGTAGGTCACTATGTAGGTCTCACTAGGCCTTGGTAACGTAACAACACTTCCATCCATGTGCTCAAATGACTTGGTGGCAGTCCTTCAGCCACCAAAAGGTGCCAGACAACATCAGTGTTCCAGATTAAGGACCAGCCAGCTGAACAGCTGGCAATTAGCAAATGCTTATCCTTGGTTCAAGATGATATAGAACTTTGCAGCATAGGGAGAATAAATAATACAGCCTACATAAAACTTACAAATTCTGTTTGATATTATCAGTTTCCCCATTTGCTTGTGTAGTAATATTTTATATATGTCTTGGCAAGGACAGCATGACTGGAAGCTAAATGCCTACCTCTGAACAGGATGGCTGCCAGACTATCTGAATAAGTCTTGCCTGAATAAAATAAGGGAGTTTCTCCAAATTATTAAGAACAGACCTCCCTAGATTTCCTGGAGAGAGCAGAAAAGTTAAAGAAAGTAGTATAACAAAAAATGACAGAAACACACAGGGAGAAATAAGAGAGAAAAATCAAGGTCAGATTTGATTTTTAAAACTCTCACAATGGGAAGCTCACAAGACTGGTCAGAGTGGCAAAAAATCCCCTCAGTGATAGGGAAACAAGAGGTTAAGAGAGGTCCAGAAAGGGAGACAGCACGTACCGAGAATAGATCTTGGGCAAGGCAAGGAAATCTAGGCAGGAAGCTGACTGATGATTCTTGTTTTGAAACGTCACCAAATAAATATCTTGTGTTATATCTAAAGGTAAGTTGACCAGGAAATTCCTCTACTAATTTAATGCTTTTCTGGCTTTAACTATCACACATGCTGGAAGAGTAGAATTGTGATTTGGAGTGCTGATGTGGGGAGGATGCATGAAAGTCTCTGTGGTCCTGGCATTGCTTGGTCTGACAGCAATCAGGTAATGAAGGTCCCCCTTCTTTATAAGGTTTGGAAGACAGAGTACAATCAATCTTTAACAAATTCACTGGTAGGTAACAAACATGGAGTATTGAGGTACAGAAAGAAAGAAAGCTAATGTTGGGGACAAGGAAGAAGAAATCAACTGAAAAACGTTAGACTCAAGTTGCATTTCATTAATAATAGTGCGTATTTATCTCTAGAACAGTGGTGTATCCTTTCTGTCACACTGAGCTGAATGCACAAGTCAGCCTTGTAGATGGGTCTGTAAAGGTTCCAGAATGGGAAGTGGTTGCCTACAGAAGCACTCCTCAACACTGGCCCATTCAAATCTAAAAATTACTTCGTTTTAGAAAAAATACCAGCCTCTCCTGCAAATAGCTTATAAACTGATGCAGCGTAATTATACACATAGAGGGAAACCTTCCCAGGAGAAAACAGCAATTAGCTCTTTTTATGCTAGACAAAACCTGGAAGAGGAGGTCTGTTAGCCCTGGTGAAAGCTTATCAGTCAACATAAGAGATCAGTATGTCCCACGCTCATCAGAGCAAGGAAAAGCTCTTTTAATTTGAAGCTGGAGAGCTATCCATATAGAGGAGAAATTCTTTGGAGTGATCTCTCAGCCTCACACACAACCCAGCTCTTAATTCCCAGTGCTTATCTTGCACACACTCCACCCTGAAACCCTGGAAAACTACAGAACAATTTAAAGTCTGAAGGTCCCATGGGCTGAGACGGTTCTCAGAGTATTTACAAAGGCGGGGGAAAGTGTCTCCTACACTTCATTTCTTACTTCTTGCCCTTCATCAGAGAGTTTTGTGGGACTGGAAGCAGTGAGGTGGTGTCTCCTTTCTCTCCATCATATAAGGCAATGTTCACCTCCTCAATGCATCTGCAAGTGGCAAAAGGGCTACACTCCTTAGGTCAGTGGCAGGTTGCTTTGAATTTGAAACATCTGATGCCTTTATTCTCTCCCTAGTTGGCTTCCAAACTGTATCTATCTAGAAAGGTCCTGACAATCTGTAATGGGGAACCAGAGTAGAATTTCTGAGTTTTGGTCAAACTTTTTAACCTGAAAGATAACAGAAGGTTATGCAAAAGTCTACAGAACGAGTATTTAAAATACTTTTCTCCCAAAGAAGACATATGTTCTGTAGCTGCATAGTCAAGTGCTTCCAGACTCTTCTTGGGCCAGCAGAAATGTAAGGCATTTTCTTCAGAAAAAGTCTACCCTCAAATATACCCCTCCGCAGCCTGACAGACCCAGTTCCAAAGAACAGCAATGGCAGAGGTTTCAGAGGATGCCTGTCAATTAGCTAAGCAGCAAAGCCTGAAAAAAAGTTTCCAAGCTTGAAACTTAGATTCCTCTCTAAGGACCTAGAGGTGATTTGAGTAGCCACATAGTGGTGTGAATGTCCTGCAAACAGGCCAACCCAGCACAGACAGGAACCACACACAAATAGTACAATGACACTGGAAGGACTGTACTGACTCTAACTGTGCTGCAGCGTAGGTCCTGGCAATACTTAGGGACAGCTGGCAAAAACACATAGAGAGGAAGCATTTGGGTCCCCTATAAACAGTACTTTATAGTTGCCTGTAGTAAATGAAGATCTGAGCGTACAGTAACTGAGCAGCTTCACTCCAGCTTCCATGTTTTGTGGTGTACTAATATCGTACCCTGATAGGGGCCTAGGACCAAAACACTGCTGTGTGGGGTAAGCCACAGAGTCCACCTGAGGTGTGGGTAGGTATGTGGAAAGGCAAAGGCCTTTCTTACTCTCCTCTCCAGGTGCTGTTTGCAAGCACAGGTACACTCAGTGGAGAGTGGCTTTAGAAGAAGATGAAGGGTGTCTGTAGCTCCTTCCAGTGGGTTGCAGGAGCTGAAGAGCCACACAGATGAAAGGAATTTTCCCCCTCCAGGCTCTGAGCAAAGTGTGGTGTTTGGGATTCATGACTCAGGCCATGATTCATGCTCTGGTCTCTTGCTTTGCAAGAGCAGTGTGCTGCTGCTAGACGAGGGCAGAGATTGAAGTCAACAACCTACCTCAGAACAGAGAGGAGAAGGAGGAAGAAGAAGGAATTGCTCACCAAGTGTGCAATGAACAGGCAGGCAACACCTGGGGTGTTTTCCACTCTTATTTACCTTGCCCACAGCTCTGACCTGGCTGGCTCCAGCCAAGGGTGTGAGCAAACCTTTGTTCCCTGTTTCCCTCAATGGGTGAGCACCCTGAAAGATTGTTTGCTTTTCAAATTTGAATACATTCTCACACTCAAAGTGAAATAATCAAACTTCTGAACTGCAGAAGGGATCAAAGGGAACCAGTGGGAAAATCACTGGCATTCGAGCAGGACTGCCAGCCAGCCAGCCACGGCACTCAAAACTTGCCGGGGATTTCCACACAGCCTATCACATCTAGCCTCAGTTTCTGTTTGCTTTCTGCAGTTGTACAGTACACCTTGTTCTCCCTATGCTATAAAAGCCTGGTACTGGGGCATCAGAGCAAGCACCTCTGTTCAGTGCTGATGCAAGTCTGAGTACGCTATGTGGCGAGAGCCACACTGAGCACTGACTCCACAGCACCTCAGATCTCCTGCACTATAGCTGAGGATTTTTCTGTAACTTATTCCATTCAGATTAATGCTAAATGCAAACTGGACCTGCTGTACCCTTTACAGAAGGGCCAAAGTGAGTCCTGAGACAGGTGGGTTGCAGCGGCACCAAGAGAAACACAAAGCTTTAACACAGTCCTGCAGCAGGCTGGGGTAGGCAACAATGCAGAGGGAGGACTTGCTTTTGAGAAAGATGGTGGGGTTGTGCAGGCAATGATGTGTTCAGGCCTGGTACATGCGTTGTGCAGGCAATGATGTGTTCAGGCCTGGTACATGCAGATGTAAATTATGAACCACTGAGCTGGGATTATATCACTTGTAAAAAGTGATTCCACTCTGCACTTACACACAGAAACTAAGTTTATCTTACAGTTGACCTTGCTGTACTTAAACCTAGAGAAGTCCAGTGCTTGGCTGAAACACAGGGTTTGAATAAGGATGAGGCACTGGAATGCATTGCCCAGGGAAGTTGTGAATGCTCCATCCTTAGCAGTGTTCAAGGCCAGGTTGGATGAGGCCTTGGGTAGCATGGTTTAGTGTGAGGTGTTAATGTCCATGTCAGGGGGGTTGGAACTAGATGATTTTAAGGTGCTTTCCAACCCTAACTATTCTATGATTCTATGATAATCTAGCATAACCTAAACAGATAAGCATGTTTAGCTCAGCACCCGATCAGCTGCTAATTACTAAGGAAAATGGGCTCAGGCACTGCCTGAAACCAGCTATGTTTCTGAAGCTTTCCAGGAGCCATTCTGAACTTGGCCAGCATGATTTCTATTTACATCACAAAGAGTTCAGGCCATTCAATTCTGTCTGTGGGTTTTCTGGGAAAAGAGTAGGATTTAGGGTTTCAAGAGCCTTTTGTGCAGAGTGCTGCCATCTTATGGCTACTCTGTTATTCTAGAGTACAGAAATTTAAAAAACTTTAAAACATATGTGGAAAATGGTATTCAGGTACTAACAGCCTTATTACCTTTTAGCAATATTTTGCCTTGCTACATATGTAAGAACCTTTGGAAGTATTCAGATCTCTGTTAAAAATCTGGTCATTTATGTTATGCTACAGTTATAATCTTTTGTTAGCATGGTTTTTTCCAAATTCCTATCTCATCTCTCACAGTAAACAGAACATGACTTCCAGTGTCTTTGTTAGAAGCTCAGTTACATGATTCTGAAATGTCAGAAATTGCTTCCAATATCTTTGTCAGTATAAGTTATTACTGCATTTTGAAAATCTTGCCTTACTTTTATGTGCATGTCTCTTATGAAATAGAAAGGAAATTAAAACAAACAGTGTCTACTCACATGTAAACAGAAACATTGGGAAAATAATCTTATATAGAACGATCAGTGCTTCTGTAGCTCTTAAGGAATTGATAAGGAGTGTTAATATTATATATCTAACTAAAAGCATGCAAGACTAAGAACATGTAAATAGAACCATCTCTAAATAAGAATAAAATCAACTAAATCAATTCCAAGTATTTTGGATAAGTAATAACAAAAAGGCAAGGCAGATCTTCCCTAACAATGCTTTCCAGGAGTTCAAAATGATTAATCATGTAAATACTGTCAATAATATTTGGTCCACTGATACCTTATGCTTCTTATATTTTCAACCACGTGGTTGTGCTTCAGTTGGACACTTAGCACACAGGATTCCATAATCTAAAACCAATTAAAAAAGAACTCTTAATATTTTGTAGCATGTCAATACGTCACTGGAGGCCATAGAGTTGTGCTTTCTATCAAAACCAATTAATTAACAGAAATTTCAGATACTATTGCCACAACAATACAAAGCAGAAGGCACGAGACTGCAAATGATCTCATAGATACTGAAGATGTGTCCTTTCATCTTACAACAGTGTTAATAAACTTACAAAAAATCCATCACAAGGCTACTCAGACTGTTTAACTCTCTGACAGGGAGGCAAATAGAAAGTGGCTCTACTCACCTTTATGGCATATGCAACAACTAGGTCAATTCTGCATCACCCAGTTTGCAAGCAAAGAACTTCCATTTTATTGTGATATCCTCACCTACAGCAGTTTGTTCCTGTCACTCTTACTAGAAGACTGTTTCAGGGACTTCACTCTTCTCATGGCTGGAAACCTCCTCAGCTCCCGCCTGGATGGACTGACTTTCAATTTATATCCATTTGTATTCATGACAACATTGTCTGGTAACTTAAATAACTTCTTTCCTTTCCTAGTATTTGCCCTGCCCTTCTTTCCCCTCCACTTGCTGTATTTATAGATAGCAATTGTATAGCCCTCATTCTTTGTTTTGTCAGCTACTACTACTATGCATTTCTTTCAGTGCCCTTTCCTACTTACGGGTGACAAACCATACACAGTACCCCAGAAGACCTGTGACCAGTGCCTTGTACAACAGTGTCCTTACTTAATGCATTCCTCCTTAAGTCTCCTGCATCATATCTAAGGAGAGTAATTTTTGCCTTTCCCATGGCTCCATCCCAGTTGTCTCAGCATCCTTCTATGACTGACCAAGATACTATGGTCCTTCTCTTGACCATCTGACAAACCACAACTTATAACAGAAACCATTTCCACCTCAGTTTGTGTGTGGGCTGGCACTTGTGCTATTAAATTCTACCCCACACCTCCAGCTCTCAAGTTCCCCCACAGTGTGTATATATAATGGTATGGATATTTTTCTTATCTAGCCATGCCACTTTTAGCAGCAATGAAAGTATTAATACTTTCAGAGACTAGCTTAAAGTCTGATGGAAGTCTCTACCAAAACTTTAGGTAGACCAGTAATTCTCTTTCCAGAGCAGATGGTATCATACATACATTTCATCAGCCTTAACACATTGTATTAAATATTTATAGTTTTCAACCTAATTTCTCTATTTTATCTCCACACCCTTAGTTATTCTTTCTTGCAAGAATGTGTACAAAATTTCCATATTACTCAGGTCAGATTAATGAAGCTGTAGATGTGAAGTCACTTTTTCCTCTGATCCTCTCTCATTTGTTTTAGCAGATCTTTCAAGAAAGGCTTGCTCCTCTACCTGAAATTTTTGCTCATTCTTTCAGCATTTTGCGATAATAGACATCATTCCACTATGGGCCTACTAGACTCTGGATTGACTTTTCAAGATTGCAAATACTAGCTTTTATTTCTGCAGATTCTTCCCATCCTGATATATTTTCATCTATGATCTATACTGTCCTCTTCACAGAAAAGAAAGAAAACAATTCATTCAGCTTGGGTAGAATCCATGCAATCTTTAAACTCTACCCTATCCTTATCACATACTAGGCCCCCTTTTATTTGTGTGGTAGAAGAAACTTTCAGTCTTTCATATTTTGTTTACAGATGGTAAGTCTGTAAACTTGACAGATTTGACTGCACCCTCTGCTTCTTGGCTCCCAAGATACCATTTTCAATTGATGACCTTTCCAGTGGGGTTTTCTTCTCCTATGACTTTCACTCTCTTTGCTCTCTCCTAATATCTGTTTTTTCTTTAAGGATTTATTAATCCAATAAGGTGGAAGAATAAATCCAGAGTGTGAAGGTGGACCCTTCACTCTCTACTTACAGTGCAAAGTGCAAAATTTAAAAATACTATGAAAATTAAAGAAATTCTAATATTCAGATTTGGAACCTTCAACCACTTGACATCACTAAGCAGTTTCTTTAGGTACAACACTTCAAAAGGACAAATTTTGAGAAACCCAACAGCCCTATCCTTGTTTCCTTCACTTGTTTTCAATTTAATCAAGTTGGAATAACTTTAGCTAGGTTATTTTCTACAACCAGCTGCTCTATGTCATCACTAGCTAACAAAGACCACCTAGAATAGCATCATGGTAGTCCAGTGACTGCTTAATGATGAAATCTGCCAGCTATTACACCCTGGAATAACTGGCTCTACCGTTATCAGTAACATTTGCTTTATATTCTATTTCTGAGCAGTTAAAATCTCCTACAATGAGACAATGCTTGGGAGTTGATCTTTCATGTTTGTAGTCATCTGGGTTAGATATATGTGTAACGGTTCCTTAGCGGTCCTTCAAAAGACCTTTAGTTTGACAAATTCCATTCTGCCCATGCCACTTCTCCCCTCCCCCGTAGGCGGTTTCATCATTACCAAGTCGTGCTTCTATACCTCTGGTTCTATTATTAGTTTTCTTAAAAGCTCACACATTGATTCAAGTGCATTTCAATCATAGATTACCCATCTACTAGAATTTGCTATTCTTTGAAGATCTGGGGTCAGCCCAGGTGCTTCAGTTCTAGCCTGTGCCGCCACACAATTTTCATACACAAAAATCTCCCCTCATCTATGATAATGTGTAATTTTTTAAACTACATTGCTGACATCCCTTTTATTCCTGACATCTGGGCCATTCCCAACACATTCCCACCAGTGTCACTACTGATTTTTCCTGTTCATTTTGCTCCCATTTGGTATTTTAGAACCAAGCGTGGAAGTTATTTACAGGTATCCCCCCAACTTCTCTCCTAATTGCTAGCTTACAAACATTTTACTGATTATACTGATACATAAACATACATTGTCATCATCTATTATTTTGTAGTATGCTACATGTTGTAATCACATTGTACTATATTGACACTAGTTATAGCAACCTTAGTTCCAGAAAATTAATACCATATTTGCTTCGATGGAGTTCATCTAGTTTGTGTGAAAAATCCTCTTTCTTAAATGCCTTACAACACTCCTCATAACATCAATTCTTAAAACATCTGCTGCACTTTATTATCTTGCATGCTTGAACACACCCTCTTCAGGAATGAAATGCTGCAGTGGGAGCTTTTGGACAAACCTCAAAAAGATTTCCCCTGCTTTGTGTTCTTAGTGCTCCTTGCCTCAGTCTTTTATCCTACAATGTGAGCTGGTACAAAGTTATGTTTCATCCCAGAGATGACTGTATTGCCACAGATGGTAAAATGCCTTCGGTTTTGTAAATTGAATAAATGAAAAAACCTGCATGGACATACTGTGTGTGCATCTGCCTGGAATACAATCATTTCAGCTTGGAATTATGCTGTAATAGTACTGCTGAGTTCACGTTTATGGGGTAGATTTGAAATAGCTTCAGTTAAAATAAATCCAATTTTGAATGAATGAGGTAAAGTGAAATCTTGAATATACTAACTTGAGTAACTACATGAGATGTCTCATCGCTTCTCCTGGAGGTATTTTAGTCATTTGAAGTTAATCATTACATGAAATTATGCAAAAAACCCACTCAAAGCCAGCCTACAACATAGTGTTATGTTAGGGAAGCAATGCAGACGCTGAGTCATAGCTGTCAGTTATTTGTTATACTTCTGTCAGCTATAATGTGATTCTTTCAAAAAACCATTTTTGCTTTTGATTTATAGTGAGATGCTGATCTGGTGGGTGAGACTCTCTCAATTAAAGCAAGATCCTGCCCACCCTAATTTGGGGAGGCATTTGAGTGTCTAACTACCATAAGGTTACTGCAAAATTTTAAAGCAAAAATGTACCTAAGGGTGAAGAGGTTAATGAGTGAACATTAACTTAGAAGAGGGATCTGAATGCCCTTTTACATTAGAGAATGGTAGCTGTGCTCAGTAATGTCTGAGAGCAACAGCAGAGACCAGGGAAGAATTCAAGCAGGTCAAATACTGGTCCTGTGATTGCAGCAGGGGAACATGCCAAGCCATGAACATGGTGGTAAGCAGACCTCCAGGGAGCATGAAACACAGGCCTTGGGCTAACACACAGGAGGTGCCTCACTCTGTGTTTTCTATACACACAGTCAAGAGAAAAGTGGTTCATAATGTGGGCACATCAGGTGCTTACTGCGGCACAGAAGAAATCTGAGCCAGAAAAACATCAATCCAACGTATCATTTGTTCGTTTAATTCTTCAGCTGTCTTTCTGGACTTTGAAGCTGGGGAAGTTCCTTTCTTATTCTGTACTGTGTGAACTTTCCCGCATGTAGGAAAAACACAAATGCTCTCTTCTACCCGTGTCATGTTAACCTGAAGATCAAAGGGGATGGGTACATAACCTACAAGTCAAAATCATAGTAACAATTTCAAGCAAGATTATCTAATAAATAATGCCAGCAGTGGATTGAATATGCTAACAATGTCTTGTGGAAAGTACCTATTTAACATGTTCTCATGATGTCTTCGATTTCTATCTCATTCTGTGAAACCTGTTCAGTATTTATGGTTCTAAACATATACAAAAGCAAACAAAAGATTGCAGTTATTTATTCAGACTGCTGACACACACAATACTTGCAGTCACATTACTGATAAAACCACTCATGTTTACTACATCATCAGTTTGCTCCCGCAGCATAATAAAGCCTACCTTTCCCTCAACCTGAGCTTATATTTATGATCTCATGTGTTCCCATCTGATTCATGCTTGCCATTTTTATAGGAGTATTTTCTTTTCTTCCCCTGCTGCCTCAAAAAAAAACCCAACAACCTCTTAGATTTATTTGCTATGCTTGTGTGTTGAGTAACAACAGTTTGATTTAGCTCATGCTTCTGAACTTATATATTAACGAATCTTTCAAAACTTGGCATTTTGCTTGCATTCTTCTAAGTTCACAGTTTTCCTAGTATATAATTTTCCTTATGATTGTGATACTGTGCTTTTTCTGTTGTTACAGTGACACTTGAGAAAGATTGTTCCTTGGAAGAAAGGAACTGGTCAAGGCTCAGGGTCAGACAGAGCATCACAAGCATCACCTGGGCAGCCTTCCTGGCTGAAGAGACTCCTTAGTGCAGGTCTTGTGGGAGAAATCTGACAAATGTGCTTTTGTTTATAATGTCTATTAATACTCTGAATGCACAGGTATCATAAAGACCTTGATTCAATTCTACAAAGACAGACAGTAAATATTGCCAGAAAAATACCAGTCCTGTGTCAGGAACAGAGGGTTTCCAAATCTGAGCCTGAAAGCCTGGGCGGAGGACAGGCAAGCACAGGAGATGTGGAAACCAGGAAAAATGTCAGAGAGAGACCAAAGCTTCATAAAGCTGATCTTAAACAACCATTTGAGGTATTGACTGTGGCTTTAATATCCATTGCCACTGGATGAGATGGACTGCAGTTAGCATGGCACTATGAGACTGAAGAGGGCAAGAAGTATCTTCTAGGAATTATAAAGATCATTGTTATAAGTAGGTTTTCTGCCCTGAAGAGAGACAGCAGCATTTGCAGTCCTACCTTCCAGATGGTTCTGCTAAGAGAAGAAAAACCAGTCTCTATATGACCTTAATAAGAAACCTCTGCAGACACAGCCAGGAGGCTTTATCACACAAGTGGTGTTCCTAGGTAGTCTGGCAAGGTCTCATTTCAGTGGCAGCTAGCACTAAATGAGATGTCATTTTGATCAGGCTCTACCTCCCAGCTGAGAAGCCTGCAAATGGACAAGTATTTCTCTGTCACAGCCTTTAGGCTGTCTGGGTGCCAGCAATGGGAAACAAACCCTTCAGGAGAAACCTACCCTCAGTTTTGCACTTCTGTGCCCCCCCAAAAAAGGATGAGAACTCTTGCAAGAGCAGCAATGCTCCGGCTCTGCCCGTTTGCTGAACCCGCCCCAGCTGCTTCAGTTCTTACTGAAGAAAAGTGTTAGGCAAGCTTATGGGAAAATCTGATGCATTAGGTTTTGTTCTCTTATACATAGGATAGCAGAGAACAAGTTGGATGAGAATTTTGAATGCCAATGAGATGCTGACCAGGTCACAGAAGCCTGATTTAAGAGGGGTATTCCTATCCTCCTAAACTTTCAAAGTGAAATCTTGCTAATGACAGAACAGATATCTTGGGACTTTCCCCAAGCCCCTTCACTCTTAACAGATAGCATGAATGTTTTAATTAAAGCTTTGACAGAGAAGTAGATTGGTTCTACTCTATCATTTTCCTTTCATGGCAAGCTGATGCAGATTGCCAGGTTGATGATATATATCAATATTATAAGACATACCATGTGTCAGGCTGAACACATTAAAGGCTGATGTCAAATTTTAATGTAGGTCATGAATCACTTAAACTTATTCATCCATCCATAATTAACATGAAAAGTATGAGTAACAAGGGCTTCTTTTGTTTTGCTTTTATACAAGCAGGAGAATGAGGCACCTGAACAAAGATATATATGAGACAACCATTTTAACTCTGCCCATGTCGGAATGGTTCAGACACTTAGATCACAATGCAGAAAAACCAACAAAATACAAGAAAGACCTCATCCTAGCTTTCTGAGAATAAAAATTCTGACAATTTGATTTGGAGTTGGCTATTAAGACCATCGACTCTTTTAAAAAGAAAGGTAAGTATCTGCATACACAACAAAAACAACCCCACACCCATGTAAAAGAAGTTGTCCCGCACATCTCCCAAAGACAGAACAGATAATGTTCAAACTGAATGCTACTTTACTCAGTTCTTCCCTTTTTGACCATTTACTTGCATTGTTAGCTAAATTTTTTACAAAGGTATCCAACTGTAAAATTATTTTTTTGTTAGATCTCAACCACAAACTCAGTCAATAAAGTGCATTGAAGAGCCATTGACTTTGTCATCACTAACAAGGCCTTACAAATTGAAATAGGTATTTACATAATCTTACATACTTTGGGTGATATATTACCATGATTCCTCATTCTTTATCTGTATTTTTGCTGATTTTGTTTCTCTAGTACTTCCCATCAGATTAACAGTTTCCCTTTCTATTTCAGTAGCATAGAAATATTCCGTTCTCAGAAAAAAAAGCTTTTTTTTTTTCCCTCCTTATTATAGGATGTGCGCTGATGAAGTATCTGATGATGACATTCACTGCGGACTATTATTAAAAGTACTTGCTGCAGTAAGATTACTCATTCACTTTCTGCATATTTTTGGTGAGCCTGTGTACCTCAGAACCTGTGTCTGTCACTGGGGACAGTGCAGAAGCACTTGCTGAGCTCTACAGATCTGTAAGGAGAAAGAGGACCTGGCATCCTGAATAGCAATAGCTTTAAAGACCATTGTTGAAAAATGGCACAATCATCAGAGATGGGCGCATGGCAAAAGCAACGCTGAGAGCATTGCTACCATAGACGCAAGTAACAGGTTTATTCATAGCACTGCTTTTCCCCAGGGAATGGCGTCTTGTGAGTGACTTCATTAACTGCTGACAGCAGACAGACTGCACTGTGCTGGGAGTGAAAGGGAAACACTCATCAGATGGCCACAGCCACAACTGAGGAAATGCACAGAAGAGATAACTGGCAAGTGTGGTGCTTTCCTCACTGTTCAGAAGTTAGTCATATCCCCAAATGTAATGATTTATTCCTTTCCTTTCTGTAGGGCAATGTTCTTGTGCACAGACTTGCTTTTTGAACAAAGGGTGCTGTTCACTGGGCTCTCGGAAACTTCCCAGGCTGTGGAAGGTGGGGTCTGAATTCCAGATTGGTTGCTAATTGTAAGGAAAACCCCTAAATATATTGGTGGTGTTACTTTTAATAGTCAGAAGACACCTACCAAACCTTGTTACCTATCATTCAATGCTGTCCTGTGTTTGACCTCCCACACGGCATGCAATAAAGCTTCCCTCACTGCATGGCCAGCAGGATGAGTACTGTCTTTGGTGTCTCCAGTGCATTTACTCACAGAAACAGCGTTGCACAGCCCAAATGACCTATATCCTTAGAACCGGGGGTCCCCACTCCCACCATAAGGTTAAAAACATCCATCCCTACTGAACCAACCTTGAGGGTGTTTGCTTGCAGGTGCTCTCCATACTCTAAAGATCATACTAACAGCTGAACAGCTGGTAACTGAAACACAAGGGTTTTGTACACATAATTGCTTCTTTCTTTGCTCCAAAACCACATGGAAAACCACATATCCTTACCTGCCGTTCCCCAGTACATGTAAGCATTTTTCAGGTGCAGAGCAAACTCTCCAACATTTCAGCTGCCCTTGCGCCTCAGCGCAGCTTTCCGTTGAATCACAGGGAACTTCTCTTTCTCCGCATGGCAGCTGCCTTGCTCCTTGCCAGCCCTGAAGCCAAGCCTCCTTGTTTAAAAGCACACCACCATCATGCTTCCATTTTCTCTGTGAATTATCCAGGCTCACTGGCCATCTGTGTTTCAAGCATTAATACCTTGATTACTGGCTCTCTTCAGCTCAGCTTTTTACTCTCCAAACCCTATCTCCACCAGAAAGTTTCAAGAAATCTGGCCTAAAATGCCAGTGAAAAGTCCTATTCTTCCCAGAGGAAACACTAATAGTCCTTCATAACCAAGCAGGCTATTTATAGGAATGGTGACAGTGTGTCTAACCCCACAATACAATGAGCATGAGGCAGTCCACACAAGACGTGATGATAGGGGCTGTTCATAAAATCAAGTGGAAATTCATGTGCTGTATGTCAATAGTGATTTAAGCAATCATTTTCTTTCCCCACTACAGAGGGAAGAAATAAAAGCCCTCTTAGCACAGGGACACATAGCACAATGCCACTGGAATAATTAATCCATTATTTTTAAGAATAACATTGAAGCTATTCTGATTTCTGAAAGTTTTATATTCACTATAATCCTAATCTGCTCTCTTTCTGCAGCGCAGTGCTTCCACCTCTCATGCAATTGCTTTTTGCTCAGATTACACACACTTTCTGAAGGTGTTTCTTCCCCATAAACTGCATTGCAGGTTTATCTTAACAGACACAGAACCTAGGCTCTTTGATCTGAGTAGCAGAATACAATTAGTTTGGGATAAACAACAGATGAATCCCAGACAAGCCCTAGACAAAACCAGAAGTGGCAGGGAGGCAGAATTACCTTAGGGAATAAGAAAGGAAGCATCAGTACCAGCTGGGTTGTGAATCAGAGCAGGAAACAGCTATAACACTCTGTTCTAAGGTACTAAGTGAGAAGCTGGCATTAAGAGCAGAAGCATCCTAGTATATACATTGTTTCCACGAGCAGGAGATTTGGAGCTAGGAAAACACTGTAAGAAAATGGGAAACAGAGAGAAGGCAGGCAGGGATGAGATGTAGGGTTATGGGAAACAGAGAGAAAGCAGGCAGGGATGAGATGTAGGGTTAGGGATGCACTTAGTAGATGATTGGAAGAACCTGAGAAGAGGAAGGGAAAGGGCATTACTTGGAGCAGGGCTGGGAACTGCAGTGCCTGGGGCACCCTGTGGTGGCATGGGGGGGGAGTCAGCATTGCAATGACCTCTTCTTCACAGCCAGAGTGCCTTGCTACAGGGACAGGGGAGCCCCACACAAACCTCAGGGGCCTCAGCCCCACTGTGGAAAACCCTCACCACCAGTACTGCCACCTTCCCTCCACTTAGTAACTTCCTCGTAGAAGGCTATAAGGTTGGTCAAACATGACTTCCCCTTGGTAAAACCATGTTGGCTG
>JAVHNF010103042.1:14355-26740 GCA_034783455.1 Micropsitta finschii | reverse complement strand
TCCCTCCAAAGAAGGCACAAGTGATGAGGATGGGCCCATGAAGAGCTCTGGGTGGGGAGGTCTCCTCCACACTCTTAGACCAAAGGAAGGTCGGAGCAGCCTGGCAGCACCCAGTTCACAAACCTCCTTTAGAAATGAGACTGAAGTGATGGCAACTGCCAATAAACTGGCCTGAAACGTGCACTTCTGGTGAGGAAGTGCTGGGGTTGTGGCCCTGGGGGTATCTAAAAAGCATAAAGAAGCTAAAAAGATCTTAGTTTGTGTGTCAATCATCGGTACAAAGGACTTGAATGAGCAGCTAAGCACTAACCTGGTACCCAGCAGCTGGCAAGCACAGCCTAGAAGGGTCGCATAGTTGAAGATGCGCAGAGGGAAGGGGTGTCTGGGCAGGAAAAGTTAATGGTAATGAAGCTGACCATGTGTAATTTACCCCCTGGGGGCAGTGGTTAGGCTGAACAGGAGGGTCCCCATGTCCCCCTGTCCTTTTCAGTGCAGATATTGTGCATTTTAGCAATGAATCAGCAGTATTGCCACATGATTGCCCTCAAATTAGGAGGGATTTAACCTTTTTTTGGAAGCTGAACATCCGTCCCCTTATGTGCAAGGCACGGTCACGACTTTTGCAGCTCATGTTACGAGGCATTCTTTAGGAAGAAATGCAAAGCCCGTGCCTCCCATCGCGATCCGAGGTGTGGGAAAAGCGAGGGTTTGCATCCGTGGAAGAGAACACCACCTTCCCGAGGGCTAAGTTGTAGCCTAAAGACACATCCAGACAACCGGGAGCTTCACGGAACGCAGGAGAAAAGAGAAAGCATTTGAAGGGATCACCCCATTAACCCCCCCTCATTCTCCACTCCTGCTTACGTGCCTGAAGGGAGAAATATTGAGTCAGCTCATCCTCTTCCCCAGTTCATAACCTCCCCCTGCTCATGTTCTGTAAAACATATTAACTTCTTTGTCCTCAAAGGTATTTACTTTCAACTTATTCAAAAGATGGTCCCAGAAGTCCATAGCTACATGAATTAAACATGATCTAGTCTTTGGAACTGCAAATGTTGCTATGCTACCTTGACTCTGTAAGGGGTTACAAGAAAAAATTTTCCTTAATTTTCAGTGACTCATTAGGCATTATTCTGTCTGAAATATCTCCATCCAGTGACTTGCATCTTTTATCAGCGGTCATAAATATCCTGAATGGGTACAAGCCAATCAAGTAAATAAATACAGCTGATTATTGGTTCTTGAATGAGATCAAAGACAACCACAATCAACAACTTTAGAGCAAGAGTAAGCAACTGATTCTTAAATTTTTGTTCTAATATAGCTTTGCAAGAGTATGAAATGTTTTAACTCCTACCTTATGCTGCCCCAGAGTTGTAATTATTGCACCATTTCTCTGGATTTAACCTTTTTGTGATATTTGAAGTCTCCATGTATCTAGTTCATAAATTCTTAGACATTTTTTCCCACTTTGGATAACTTTACCTCCTTTTGGAATGGCAGGCTTCAGTACCATGAAAGTAAAAAATAAACTGTTGCAGAAGAGACTGAAGATTGATGAAGCACAGGAACTAATAAATTACACGGAGTGAGCATATCCTGCGCTTATTTCACATAATTCTTTAAAATTATTATGATGTAATCATTTTTTTTGTTCCATAAAGATGGGTTTTGGCAAGAACTTGCACAGTGAACACATCCTAGCATTAAGCCTACATCCACTTTTTTTTTTTGTTTTCCTGACAGGAACTGGCAATAAAAAGGCCCTATAACTGGGAGTTATATCCTATATACTGGGAGGACACCACCGCTGCCTGGTCTGCACACTCCTTTATTGAGTTCATCATCATTCAGGTAACCCGTATGCTGCCAAAGAAACCAGCTCCTGCACAGTTGCGTTGTTTAAGTTATTTCACTCAGGTGACTGTTCCAGAACAGTCACCTCAGGAACTTGGTACCTTTCAAGCACAAAGCATCTGATTTTGACAAATCCGGTAACCAAAGTAAATGAAGCTGTACTAGAAACAAACAGGGAGAGATCAAAAGTGGGCAGCAAAATGCATTGTTTCCAGCTGTCTGTAATAGCAAATTCAACTAAGACAATTCAATCTCATTAACAGGTACTGACTGGTGCTAGAAGTGGTAAGCAAACAGCAGTAGAAACTCAGACTGACTGGGCTTGTTATTTTTGATTGCAATTTGTGTAACTGCAGTTCCATAAACAGCCCCTCTGATTTCAGGAGAGCCATCCAAATTCTTCTGTCAGTCATGCATGCTGAGCTTAGCATTGTTTCTGGTTAAAGAAGCTTCACACATTGTGTCACAAATCTCACCTTTGAAGAAACAAAGCATTGAAAGGCAGGCACAAAAGACCTCAACTGCAGAGCTCCAAACAGGAGGTTTACATTGAATTAAGGTTGGAAACGTTTGGGCCCTTCCAGAAGCACCATCTGTTTCTACAGCTGGTCATTGTTTGGATTATTTACGACCATAATTTTAGATTTATCTGGTTAACCTTTGGATAGCCTCCTGAAATAACTGTTGACTCTTTGAGTTTTCAAGGTAATATATTAAGATGCAAGGGTTTAATGTTATTATTTTATGGAAAGAACCACAAACCTTTTTATGTAATATATCAATACCTCCAAAACCAGGAAATAGCTATACTATCACATATACCATCATATGGCAAAGGGAACTGCAGCATCACATGCTTGTTGTTCACACCATGACCTGGGCTAATTGAGATTTCTGCACGAGAAAAACAGAAAAGCAAATGACAGCTTTTTTGTTGTTGTTGTTGCTTGTTGGCTTGTCGTTTTGGAGTTTGTTGTTGGTTTTGTCCCCTCTCCCACAGTGCTTATCAATACTATATCTATCTTCATGTTACATTTCAACAGAAAGAGAGGAGTAGACGGGATCAAACTTCTCTAGAAATATTCAAAAATAAAGAGGAAATGGGTCTTGAGGACTCATGACTTGCATCAGATTTAAAATGCATGAAAGGAGGTGGAAAAAAGTCTTTTCCATATTAGCCTCTATGATCCCATCCTGCGCCAATAGAGGTGCAGGGAGTCTTTCCATTTTCCCTGAGGGGTCAGGTCCCACAACGCAAAAATATTGTGCTAAAATAAAAGTGGACAGAACACTGGTTGATTTTGCAAGCATTAATCAAGGATGGTTCAAACTGAGGTCAAAAATAAGCTGGTAGAAGTTAGAATCTGTGGGAAAGGTTTTGTAAGACTGAGGTAGTTTCAGTTAGAGTATAATTACCCTTCTCATGCTCACTAGGTTATGAATACCAGTATATAGACTTCAGAATTAAGAGCATGAACTTTCATGAATTTGTTTGTATTTAAAGGGCAGAACTCCAGTCAAATGAGAACACTGATAGAATTTATTCTTCAAGTGGTGAGCTCACAGTCCCATGTAGCTTTTGGCTTCCCTCCGTGTAACAGGCTAAAACAAACCCTGAGATTAAAAACACCTTACTGTTTTACTTTGGACTTTACAGCTCATGTCCAGTTTTGATTTAAAAGCATTTTATAATACTCTGAATCTACACAGCACTCTGCAAAGTGCACATTGATGAGGATGTTGACAACCATTAAAAAAAAAAAGGCAACAAAAAAACCCTCAACTTTGAAAAATATACGCAAAAGAAGGATAAACTGAGGAAAACTTTTTTAGTTTTCCTAAATGTAGCGTATTTCCCTTCCCACCAGAGAAAACATTCTTAAATTATGAAACTCTAGAAAGGGCTTTCTTCCTGGTCATCTTCCTGCATTCCCCCAGTCAACATAAACTAAATCCAAGACAGAACCTGCAGTACAGTGCTACGATAAACAATAGCCTCATTTATTTTGGAAGGATCTATACATACCTGGTAGAACCAAAGATCATTAGATGAGGATATCAAAACAACCCATGAATTCAAGTGTGTCAGGTGGCACTCAAGAAAAATCTGATTGTTTCATCTGCGTGAAAAGGAACCAAACTACTGCATACCTAACCCTTCTGTTAGTTACCTAAATTCACTTCGGCATTACCTTTTTAACAGTCAGTGAAGGCAATCAACCACATTATCACACGAGCGTTCCGAAGTCAAACACAGCAGAGGAAGTGAACCAGGTTGACTTACTGTATTACAGCTGGAAGCTCCCCGAAATGCACTCAGTATTGTACCCTGTAATCATATAACCTTTCTTTTTGTGGTTCTGAAGCTATAAAATGAATCTGTCATATTAGACCCAAATTAAAATTTCCATATTCATCTGAAACAGTAGCAAAAATGAAATTAATTTATATTGATGCATATAAACACCTGATGAGAGGGAATACATACGAGGGAGCCAGGCTCTTTCCAGTCGTGCTCACTAACTAAACAAGCTGCAATGGGTACAGATTAAAAAATATGAAATCTGAAAACAAGAAAACCACTTTTTTACCCCAAGAGTGGTCAAACAATGGCACAGGCTGCCCAAAGGAGTTGTGGAGTCTCCATCCTTGAAGATACTCAAAACCCAGCTGGACATGGTCCTGGGCACCTGCTCCAGGTGCTGTGCCTAAGCAGGGAGCATGGATTAGATGATCTCCAGAGGTGTCCAACCTTGGACATTCTGTAATTCTATGTAAAGCAGAACCTATCCTATAGCTAGTCCATACAGTTCAGCTCCAGTGTAAGACTGATGGCACAATGTAAAGAAGTTGATCATATTGTAGTTCCTTAGATAAGATTCCACAATGGCTAAACTGCATTTTTTGAACCTTATTAATCGCAAACAGATAATGTAAGGGAAAAAGATGGGATTTTTTTATGTACCCTTTGTCCTCGTGGTTAGGACTTAATGCACTTAACCCACGGTGGAATCTTGTGAGATGTATTTCTGTTCGAAGTGTCCTGATGATTTGACACAGAAACATTAAAATGTTTTACAAAATTTCCTAAGGAGCTGGTATGTGTTCTGAAGTTTGCTACAGAATTAATACAAAGCTACCGGTTATTTGTACATGAGTATACCTATACTACCGCCTAGTGGCTAACATCGAAATGAGTCCCTGCACAACTTCACCACGTTTTACATGTGAATATAGATATATAGTAGTTATGTATGTTATATTATTTTCATCCATTTTTTAGAAACCTTGTTATGTACATTCTATGTCCATACATTAACAGTGTTGCCCAACATAGTAAAGATCAGAGGAATTTCCATGTTCAAGGACACTAATATTCTGTTGAGCTCTACCAGTGACTGAGTGCAGTTACGTCAGTGTGACCTCAATTTTAACATGGTTATGGTTAGAGATAGAATTGCTTTAAAATGAGCTGTAGTGAAGGGCTTCAGCCATCATGTTTGAGTTGTCAATGTTAGAAAGAAACATTATTGGGGTAGACTTTGTTATAAATGTCTAGTGAGGAGTATTTTGCATCTTCCACAAAGCTCTTGTGGCCCAAATATTCATGAGCTTGATGGTGAATAGAGTTTATCTTGTTCAGCGTAGCAGATCCAGACACAGTAAACCCTCAGGCATCTATTTTCCATCCATTGCTGTAGTTCCTGTACCTGGCTAAATTCACAAAATCAAGCCCTTCAGTGTATTGAGCTTGAACAAGTGTAAATCATTCGTGAGTTCCTGGTTTCCCCATTTCCTCCAAACCCCATGCCATGGATCCTAGCATCAATATATGACTTAGCAAAAAACCAGGCTCTTGCAGAAGCTTACAGGAAAATACCACTAGTAAAAACTACTTCTGCAGCTGACAGTGACAACAGCCAGTTAGAGGAAAGGTTCCCTCCTCGGGAAGATTAGTTTCCAGCCGCTCACATTACCTGACTTCTATTTCTTGGCAGTAGGAGCACAGAAGCTGCTCTTGCTGCAGCTGTCAGCACTCTTACTGACAGCAGGAACTATAGTAGCAAGGAGCAATAGATGTGCACCTTGACGATGTCTAAAAGCTTTCTTAAAACCAACCTATGTATATGAAGAGATAGATATAGATATTTTTTAATTAGTTTATTTAGGTCTCTTCCCTAGAGGTTTCTGCAGCTCAGGTCTTGCTGGAAGGAGAAATTTTAGGTCACAAAGTTAGGTGTGGGACAGACATTAAAATCTTAATGTTGTCCACCAGGTGGCACTTTTTTACAGGGCTTCTACGTTCAAAAAATCACCCTAAGGCAAAACAAACTGCAGCGTGAAGTATTATGGAGCAACGATCTGCTTCTGGAAGTGTGATCTACCCAGATCTCTTCTGGGAGGGGATTCTTAATTAAAGGAGTGGGATTTCTGTTATTGACTTAAGAGTAAAGCAACTGGGCCTAAGGTAGAAGCATTAGGGGAAAAAAATATTTACAGTGTGCAGGGCAAACAATTTTTCCTCTCTCCAATTTTTTAGAAGAACTATATGAGCGATGGTGGATGACTTATATCTACTGCAACAGAGGAGGGAAATGGAAAGGGGGACAGTCACTGAGTAGCACAAACTTAGAATTTTGCATTATAAATAAGCCAAAGAGGCAGGGTAATTAATTCTGCAAGAGGTTCTTGCACTGATGGAAGACATCCTAGTATAAAACTCATAAGTCTTTATTTTGATTCCATTTTAGTCCAATGCACACATGGTCTGATGTTTTCTTTCCACCGTACCAGCTGGAATTCAGGCAGCATACGTTAATATAGTGTAAAGATATTTGTACAGTATAAATGAGCAAAAATACTATCTGGTGGGAGCAGCACAGTTTGAGTTTGGAAACTGTGCTTTTAACAGTCTCCTGTGCAAAAACTGTGGTTTAATGTTGTTTAAAAATGTTTTATCCTATTTGCACAGTTTGCATTACTATGTCTGAGCATCTTTAGGCAAATGCAGGTACATAAGGTATAGGTGATGTGTAATACACTGATGGAAGCTGAAACTCTTTCCCCAGTGGAAGAGATCCACCTCTTCTGGGAGCAGCAGGCAGTGCACCCCAGTACCCCCAACCAAAACACTCCTGAAAAGACGACTTCAGGACTTATTTCTAGACCCTTTCAATCCTTCCCCTCTTTCTGTAGCAGCAATCTGACAGTAATAGCTTTCCCAGAAGCAACACAGTGATATCACAGCTCAGGCTTTTGTACCAGGACAGGTCTCTCTTACTGTCCCAGTTGGTGAATATAGGGAATATTGTAATGATGACATGGAACCAGAGCAGAAGTTTCATTTCCTGACTAGCCAGTCCACATTTTGGCCTTGTATTTCTGCTCATTTACATCAGGGTTGTTTTAGAACCAGTTGTGCTTTGCTAGTCCATTTACTTTCCAGGCTTCTGGCAGGATGCTGAAAGCACCTCCGTACACATTGCTGCTTGTTACAGTAATGGAAGATTCTGTCTCCTTAGTGCAATACATGTACAATTACTGAACATTTCTTGAACCCCAGTTAGTGTTGTTCTACTGAAAAAGCAGGTTTTAATATAAATAGTTTGTAAGTGCGCTGCAAAAAGGCTCACTTTGAGTGGATGAGTAATGACTGTGAGAGTGCCTATAAGAAAACAGTATCTAAGGTATCCCTTTCTCAGGAACAGTAAAAGGCTTCATCTTGTCAATGCACAAAACTGGCACATAAGCCCCATTTACTGTGACCACCTTGCTTCTGTTAAGGCAAACTGTTTCCAGGGCATTTGCTTAAATCAGCTTTTCTACAAAGTGCAGTTGTGTGCTAATCCACGCCATGTGGTAGGAATCTGCCTGACCCTGTACTGTCAATGAGAGAAGACACTTAACTGGAAATGATAGATCAAATTGGCTTACAGTTATAAAAATAAGCAGCTCAAGTACTAAACTGTCATTCCAGAAACATAACAGCATCCTGGAATCATGCTGTTGCTGTTTCTGATCTGAAATGCTTTGCTGGTGTACTCATGATGAGCTTTAGCCCAGTTGTTAAAAACAAATACTGATATGAAAACTGACACTCCAGTCTTGCTTACAGAGATAGGCTGCTTCTCTTGAAATCTACTCTATCTGCTGTGCCTTAGATCCTCAAGATGTAGTTGTATTCTTCTAATGATCCTGCTTCACTATACATCTCAGAGGAACATCTGATGTAAAACCTGCAAATCTCTAACTACTTTCTAAAACCTTCTAACAATTTCTAACCTTCCCTTTGCTGCCATTTCCACTTCCCTTTGTAACTCCCATCCTGCTGGTTCCACCCTACTTCTAACTTCTCCCTCAACCTAGCATTAATTTTGGAACACTTTACAAAAGGAATTAAAGGGGAAAATTTCTTACCTTTACCAAACTCACTCCAAAAAGTACTACAGGAATAGTACTCTAAAACTGAGAATAAGACTATACTTTATCATTGTTGCCATGGTGATCAAAACTGGGACATTTCATTTTTCAGCCTGTGCTTCTAATATGCTAAAAAACTTGGTCCCTGGACATGGGACTGATTAACTGCAGAACACCAAACAAATATCTAAGCCATGAAAAAGAAAAGCAATTAAATGTTTGAGTGTTAGGACTGTATCCTCAGAGAGGAAAGAGAAAAAAATGGTACGGAGGAGAATGTGCTCCTACCGAGAAAGGAGGGATGGGTGGTAAAAGTAAGGGTGAGGCTAAGACATAGACATTCAGAAACATTTTAACTCAATGAGAAGCAGTCCCCTAAATGTTTTGCGACTCGTCCTAATGCCACCCAGTGCCAGACTTTCAACCCAGGATCTCAGAAGAACACCACCACAAGGGAATCATAGCCCAATTTCTTTCATAGGAAATTTTCCTTGTGTTCCAGGCACATATATTCCCTTCCAGACCTCACTTCAAAGGAAAGAGATTGGTGATCACTTGGCTCCTGGAGCTGCAAATGACAATGTCTTTTCTTCACATTCTCCATGCCAAGGCAAGGACTACAAGCAGAGTTTAAGCTTATATACACTTTCTCACAAGACTAGAGGTGAGGCAGTATTGTGCATTTGTGAACTTGAAACACCAGTAAGTCTCCTGATGCCTAAATTTTTAGCTGCTTCGACCAGAAAAGGGCTTCTTATAGTGATGTGCACTATTTGACTGCTATTTTAAAGGATTCAGTGCTGTTTCATAGAATCACACATATACCATAGCCATTACTAAACAATTGCAAACTGAAAACTATAGTCAAAGCTCACTGCAGCTTTTTAGCATGCAACCTCATGATTTTATACTGTGGTTTGCAGAAATGCCTCTGTAGAAAGTTCATTGAGTTACAAAATCTCTCAGCTGACATCAAGAGAAAAAAAGCCAATCAGATAGGAAGGGCAGGGAATTACAATTGAAAAACTAAGGATCATATAACTTGATAAGGAGTTCAAAATGTAGAAAAGGACCAGGAAAGGCATTGAATTGAGCAAGTAATTTGAATTTAAATGGGGTTTAGTTCAATTTCACAGCACTTCCCCTTCCAAATGTAAAGACCAGAAGCTTTGAGCGTAAGCATTTCTTAAAATTTCTGACATTTCCTCTTTACAAAAATACTTCCAAAATAAAGGATATTTCACTTTACACAATCAGTCTTTGCTGCTTTGGAGCAACACAAGTTCTCCGTACTCTTTCGCTTGGTCATACCCTCACTTTTATGGCAGTGATGAAACTGGCATTTTCTGTAGTCAGTGGATTGCAGCTGAGGATCCATATGGAATACTGCAGGTAAAGTAGCATTTCTCAAATGATCAGTTGCAGTGTCACAGGCACTGTAATGTCACATTAGACTTGTGTGGTATCTGTAGCTTTTAGCATCAGTTCTCCTCTCTAACAATCACACACCGAGTACTTCCTTCAAGTTTCAAAGCAGTGCTATTGCCTACTCTCTGATGGCTATTGTTGTAGCCACATTGAGCGTTAGCAGCACATTTCTTCCTTGTGGATGGCTTTTGGGTCTCACTGGAACCACACTTAGAAGGAAAGGTAAAATGTGTCCAAAGAGGTCATTCTACAGTTTTAACAAAATTCTGGATTAACAACAAGCATGGGTTCAACACCTTGCCTCCTTCTTCACTACCTATCTTAACTTACTGAGTGGCTCCCTCTCAAAATCACTGCCCCGAGTCTGTCTACATAGAATGGCTATTTTAGCATCTGTTAGATGAGCAAAGGTGGTCCAATGGGCCGGTTGCCATGCGATTGGACTGGAATAAGCTGTTCTACTATGAATGCTCCAGGATAGCTGTCCAGAGTGGAAACACCATTAAATAAAATAGTTTAACTCAGTACTATCATATTCTGATATTTTTTAGAGTTAAAGAGACCTATGTAGTTTTAGCAATTAAAAAGGGAGGAATGAAGAAACAAACAAGAACATGAAACTTAGATTTTAGAAAACCTTTTCAGTAATTTCCTTTTCCATTGTTTTTCCCTTGGAATTAGTCATTTTTCTTTCCTATTTTTAACAAACAAAACAGAAATGCAGCACTGGAACGGACTTACAGTTCTTCGGCAGCAATAAATGTACTCCATTCTGTTTGGATTTCTTCCCTGAAGATGAAGCGCAAAAACAATCTGAAAAGCCAAAAAATGCTAGGGCATTTTAAAAGCGAAAATGCTTCAGTTATTTTTTTATTAACTATACCAGCTCTCCATAATCAGACTATAAACCATCAAGGCACAGTAAGTCTTTTCACTGTATCTAGGTACAATCTTCACTTCAGCTTCACTGAAGCTGAATCATGTTCCCTGAGTGGCTTTTTAAAGACTTAATAACTGCTTCTCTAATGGAAGTTCATAATAATCTTTTATATGAGCTCTCCAACACTGATGCGGAAGGAAAAACAGAGTTTAAAAAAACCAGCAGTCACTTCAAAGCAGAACTCATTCAGTATTCTCAGTATCTTAATAGATAATATAAGCCAATTTGCTCAGGAGATGAGGAACAGAAGGCTTTGACAGCCATAAAAAACTCAATTATTTGGGATTTGTTGGGAGGGGTGTTCCTTCATGTTTCTGAGTTTCTCCTTTCCCACTCACTATGTTTGGCTTTAGTTGCCCCACGGAGGAATAGTAGCAGCAATAGTAGCTTCTTTGCATTTCTTTAATTAAATTCTGAAAGGCGCCAAATGCCTCCATCTGCAGTCTCCCTTTCCCTTACTAAAGCACAGAGGAGTTAATCATACAGTAGGCTTTAGTTTACTCTGAACCCATTCTAGTGCAGTGCTAATTAAGTCGTCTGATTTAGTTAAAGCTTGTCGTCACAATAGGTCTCTGCTGCATTGCTGTGTATTGCTTTTTTCAATCCAGTAGAGAATTCTGAGACTTTGGCACTTTCTGTTGTTTAAATTATTAAAGACTTGATCTGTAATCATTTCTTCTTGTCCAAGAACTGAAGTGTGATAATTTGATCCTTAGGAAGCGCCTAGTTCAATCCTACTGAAATGTAGATAGCTAGGGCTTGAAGGAACAGCAGGAAGATTTCAAAGGATGATGGTTCACACTACTTTTAACCAGCTTCAAAGGTTATTCAGGTGTCCAAAGGTACAAAGAGGTGTTTCCTACATCCTTAGGTGTCTAAATGCTCTTTGACTATGTTCTTGACTCTTGCATCCTTTCCCAGGATACTGTGGTGCTAAACAGGGCAAATGTTAGGCAGCTGTTTTGAAATATACCCCAGAAACAGCCAACAAATTTGCAGTCTTTACCTTTTATAATGGGAATTTTACCCAAATAGTCAGTGGTGCCACTGGGCAGATCACTTCCGAGGTACATCATCAGGGTGACTTCACCTTTTTTCTGCCCACATCCATTTCCTCTGGGAAGGAAATGTGAGTGCACAAGCCAGAAGAGATCCCTGCAGCATTGTGACCTGGGACACCACTTGAGGGACCGGGGCTCTCACTAAACAAGAGGCCCGAGTCAGGAAAACATATCCTGTTTGACCTTCCTGTCTCGCAGGATGACTGCCAGGTATTCACAGAGATTTACTCGTGGATGAGCTGCAGACCCAGAACTTCATTTAAAGAAGACTTAGCAAATAATTCTTAATAACAAACACATTTGAGGATAACTTGCTTTGCTCAGGGACAATTAGCAAAGAAGAGAGGCAAAATTCATCAGATAAATTATTCATCATGAATTATTCAGATAATTTTTAAGAAAACTTTATATTAGTGCAAGATAAAGATCCTAATTTATTACTCCCTTCCCTGAAGCACAAGAGTATGTGAGAGCTTCAAATAAGTAGGCTTTGTTAAAAAGAAAAGTTTAAGGCGTATTGCTTAGACCTTTCTGAGTCTTTATTAACTCCTTTGGATGAACTTTATCAGATTTGTAGTTATGTTAAATTAATTATAGAAACTGAAACTGGTGTTAAAGGTAGGCAATATTAGCTGCATGTTTGGTGTTCATCCCTAACAAATTTGTGTTCTTAGCAAAA
>JAVHNF010102996.1:0-10683 GCA_034783455.1 Micropsitta finschii | reverse complement strand
CTATGGCCATTTTTGCAGGGAGGCAGACACTTGCTCTGAGCTCTGACTGTTCTCATGCACACTTTTTCTCATCTGGGGACAGACCTGAGTCCTTTTGTCCTCAGTAGTGGGTTGCCCTAAGTATTTTGTGCTTAAGGACCTCCTTGGAAATGGTGCTGGTATGAGCTCTCAGTGTCCAAAGTGGACAGCTGCTCTTTTGTCTGCACTGTCACATGGCTGAGATAGATTGAGTAGTTCCTGCAGGTTCATTAGTTGCAGGGGGAGGTTTGTACCAAAAGAGAGATAACATGAGGTACACAGCTCTGATCCTTTGGAGGAAAGAGCAGGAATTTGGCTTAGAAAAATGCAAGACTCCGCAACAACATGGTGATGACTTGCAGTTGCAAGCTGAGATCTGTAGCTGAAATTAACTGTTTTTCCTTGTACTGCTGCAGCACTAATTTTCTGTAATAAACTCTCTTATTGATGGTTGTCTGCACTGGCATAGGGAAAGGCATGAACAAGGAACTAAACAGGAACACCACTGCTATCTGAAACATGCACAGTCTATGGAATATGCAGGTCTTTCTGGTTTTAGTTTTATTTTGTAAGGATTCTTTCCATTAGCCTGCTGTTAATAGTGGGCTAATGGAATAGTCTGTCCAGCCATTGGATATTTTGATTGAGGACTGGAAACCTTGAGAGCTGGAGGTTTCTACAAGTTTTGTAAAAACAGATGGTTAAGTAGAGAAATGAGATTCAACCTGAACACCTTGGTTCAGATGGTTACAGCTCACTTATTCTTTGAGGCAATGGCCGGCATGAGCCACTCAGCAGAAAACAACCCCTAAACAGGCTGCAGCTTGATGGGCAGCAGGGCTTGAAAAAGAAGAGGAACTGATAGCAAGGAGATGGCACCAGGCATGAAAAGACTGGTTGGGAACTGCCCTCTGCCCGAAGGACAGGGATGGTAAGGAGACACTAGACACTCCCGTGTAGCGCATGGAGCTTTGTCAGTGCTGCCACTGTGAAACTTCATAGACAGCATGCTTAGCTGTGTTTGCCTAGAGCTGCCTTGCACACTGATTTCTAAAGCCATCATATGCCAAGCTATGTTTCTGTATCTGTATGAATATGTGCATGCATTTTTGAGCTGTGTCCGAATGGGATAAGGAGATTTGGGCACAACAATGAAGAATGACAATGGAATTAAGGGGATTTTCAAGAGAAGAAATAAAGCGGGTTTGTATCTACTATATGTATATGGTTATGAAAGCTTAAAAGATCAAATAGAAACAAAGCATTTGTATCCCTTATGTATGACTTTCATACAGGTCCTTCCAAATGCACACAGAGAACTGAGGTGTAGAAATTTATATTATGGCTCACATAAACTAGTATATTTTCGGTACTAAAAAGGCTATATTCTAACCAACTGTAAAGTTCTTGTTGAAATGTGTACAAAAGTACATATGCGTGTCAATAGTCTGTGTGTGCATATTAATTTTATATAAATAAATCTCATATTGCATTGAGTATTCAAATATTATTTCCTTTCCTTTAAAAGAAAATCTAAGTTCTCATGCAATATGATCACTCTAACTTTTATATAGGACTTTCAGCTCTTGCATTATACTGTGACATTTGCTGGGATATTTCAGGTAACTAATGCATCATATGTAGCTAAAAAGATGATTTAAAGCTATGTTAGAAAGATGGAAGAAAAGTCCTGTTTGAGATGGTAGAAGTAGCAGTGGAACGAATATTATTCCTTTCTGATTGTATTACTTAGAAATTCACAATTAATCTGTGGTAGGCTAGTTCTGATTTTGTGTAAATGACTACAGCTCTGTCAGAGGTAGTTACATTGATGTGATCTGACATGATGTCTTTTTTTTTTAAACACAGCACTTAATGAAAAGACTGAAGCTAAATTCTTATCTTAGAGGCAGCAAAGAAACTTTACTCAAGTCTCATTTCACTGGTGTAAGTGAAAGGAAAATTTGACCCAAGGCTTACTAAGTAGTAATTATGGAAAATAATTTTGACATAAGCTAAAAGATAGTCATATAGCTGCATTTCCTAACATATGTGGAAGGTTTTAAAACCAATTGGAATTTATTGAGAGGCAAATTCTGAAATTCCATCCATAACTTTCTTTTACATTAACAGACTATGCAGTTCACCAGCTGAAAACTTCCAGCACAGATACTAAAAAGAGGAAAAAAAAATTGTATCTGCAAAGTACCTGTGTAACACCTTTCAGTTCTACAAACCCACAAGTGACTTTGAAGATGAATCTTGTGGCTGTTACGGTTATGAAAAGGGATCTTGGTGGAAACAATAACATTTTTCTAAATTCAGATCTCACTCTTTTTGCCTTGTTTTGCTTTGCACATATGCAGTTTAGTTTAACAGCACGAAATGTTATCCATAATTACAGAAAGACCTTCCTTTTCTATTTTCTTCCTTCTTTTCTTTTCTATTTTCTAACCTTCCTTTTCTTCCTGCTCTTTTCTATTATATTGACATCTTCTCAGCTTTAGAATATCCCTCTGATTTGTTGCACTATTTATTGCCTGTTGTCTCCTTCAAAATGAGGGAATATAAGGGCTTCCTTCTTTGGATGCTATACATTCTTTCTGATCTCTGAAGTCAGTTTCTGAATCAGTAGAAATTGTCTCCCAGTGAGTGTAAGGTGCTTTATCAACTCGCATATCATTCCTGTTGTTGATAGGGATGATACCATTTTTATCTTGACACTACTGTTATTCAGAATATGATTTGCTAGCCATATTTAGAGGTCTATACAAATTTGCTTTTTATATAACTGTACATATGATTGCAGCCACATTCAAATTATTACTTTTCTTGTGGGTGATTTTCCTTATGTATCTTCCTGTTGTGGGTGTGAATGAGCCTCTTTGCTTTAGCATTACCCATCTGGTGCATCTATGCCCATGTCTGTGCAGTGGACAGAACACATGGCAAAAGGGGGAACATGGTAAATATAGCTTTTTCTGTATTGTTTTGAATCTTTTTTTTTTTTTTTTGTCTTTCTTTTTTTTTTTTTTTAAAAAAAAGAAACAACAAAAAAAAAAACCAAAAACTTCTTATCTCTTTCATGGTTTCCTTGATGTATTTCTCAAACTGCCTCATAAAAGGTAGGAAGTTATGCCTTTATCAAATGGTCATAGTAGAAGTCTTTATTGTCTCAGAGAGAAGCTTATCTTTGGAAAATGCTTAGGGATCTGAATCTCATGAAAGCAGAAGAGGTAAATCTGTTAGATCTGTCTCAGATGTGAGTGGCTTTGAGCATTTGGGTGGTGGCCAACCGTGCCTTTTCTTCCAGCCACAAAAAAGGGTGTCTTACAGCTCAGTGACTAGGGTAAGAGATCAAGCCCCCATGTGCAGCCTTGCAAAGGCAGTTTCTCTAATGTCATCTTATTCTCTGCATTCTTTGAACTTTCATCCTCAAGGGTATGAGGAGTACAGAGAGTCTCGTGAAACCTACCTTTGAATTTCCTTCTAGCTGTGATACAATCTGATGAGAAGGCAGAGGACAAGGAAAGCTTGGGCCTATTACTTCACCAAATAAATGTCTATTTCCTTTGAATTTTAAAAACATAGCTTTTTTTAAAAAAAAAAAAGATGGTCTTCTAGAATATCATATGCTTTATATCAGGAACTGCTTATGTTGCATGGAGCCCTAGACATTTCTTCTGATTTGCCACCAATTTTATCTGAGCCTTCAGTCACAGCTGGCTGTGGGAAGTTACTCTGACAGCTTTGCCCACACCTTTATTATTTCTGTTAAGATGTGTAAGTCTACATTTCACCTCTCTCCTGGAGTCCTATTAGGTAGTTTTCCTTTCTGTTCTCCCAGAAATTTGTGCCTTCAGCTACTTAGGCAACTTACTAGCTGCTGGCAAATGAGTTATTAGAAGTCATACAGATTGCAATTTTCCTTTGGTTGGTATCAACATGAATAGCAGAGCCTGCTGTTCTTACTCCTTCATAATTTTGATCTGGCACATCAGGCTGGATACTTTTCCATATACATGCAGGTCACAAAGCAGCCAGTCTCCTAAAGACACCTATCATGTGACATCTTCAATTGCTCTTTCTTTGCAAAATAAAACTCAGCAGATCCCTCCAAATCTTGATCCAGGCTTCAGGGTTCTTTTTGGCTTGTCAGATTCTATTCGTGCTCCTACTCTTAAATGCCTTGACAGAAATTAAGTACAGTCGTTGACAGCTTCAGTGCAAATGAAATGCTACAGCTCTAGCTTCTATTCATTTGGTGTCTTCTAATCAGTACCTTTGAAGGTGAGCCAGAAGCTGTGACTGTCTTTACTGACTCAGTCCTTTCTGTCCAAGTGTGGGAGTTACTTAGCAAAGCAATGAGACGTTGTCAGGATTCTGGGTGCTGTGTGCCCTGAAGTTTTGCAATTGATGACTTCTCACCATCTTAATGAAGGAAATGTTATACACCCTCATAAGTATCTGCTGTAGCAGGTGGTGGCTTCTCTTTGGATTTTGAGGTGTAGAGAGACACCTCCATGTTTTGGGAGGAAAAAGTGTTTATGACAGCTACAAAACCAACACCAGCAACACCAAAACAATAGAATATCCTCTGGGTCTTGTGAAAGCTGAAAGTGTTAATTTGCTTATCTGCCTGTACTGTATCAGGAATAGTGAATCTGCAGAAATGGTTTAATTTGGCACTAAATTAGCTTATTGCTGTTTCATCTGCTAAAAGATCCCCTTGGATGATCTAAACCATTCCCGCCAATTGAATCATGAGTGGGAAATTCAGAACCACATTTCTGAAGTGATTTTCTGTCATACTGGGTGACTCAGTTCCTGCAGTCCAGGGGGGAAAAAAGCGCAGAAGACCTTGAGAAAAGTTACTTTCCAAAGCCAACTTATTTCTGGGTCTCTACACTGAAAGAATCTTATTAGGTAACTCTTTGTACTAGGGTCTGAGATTGTCAGAGCCAAGATAAAAACACCTGCTGTGGTTTGGTCAAGTTCTCAAAGATTACCTGAACTGCATTATATATTTGGTTATTTATACAGCTGTTGTATGGACTTCTGTCTGTGACCTTTGGTTTGGACAGTTGCCCATTCCTATTTTTCCATCTGTCTCTGAGCCTTCCTCTGATGATCTGTGAGAGTTACAAGATGCTGCAATACAACAGTAGCAATGTTCAGACTAGTGATACTTTGCTGAAAAAAGGAATTGTGCACAACGATAACTGGATATTCTTTGAGATATACTGCCCCAAGATGCATCAAAACCTACTCTCCTTGCCCACTTCATTGGAGTCCTGCTATTATTTTAATGAAAAGAAACAGAGATACCCTACCCCTTTATTTCTCATGTACGACACATGGGAGTGGAAAGCAGGTGTGCTTATATGGTAATGCTCAGACTTAAAAATTAGGTATATGTACTTTCAGCCACATGTGCATACAGACAACATATGTTTCAAACTACCACTTACTGTTAAATAAGTCGTCTAAATCTTATTTGCATAAATGATAAGCTGTTAGCTCTTAGGCTTACTCTGCTTTCAGAAGGTTTCTCCAAACCAAAGGGACTTCTGAAGTCATAATCCATTCTTCTGCTCTTAGAAATAACTGAAATATTTAATCCTTTCTAGAACTTAAAAAGACTGTTCTTACTGAGAAACTGCTGTCAGAACTTCATTCCACATGATATTTTTTTTCCCCAGATTTTGACTTGACCTGATTCATGGCCAGTGTATTTTCCTTTGCTGTTGTACTTTCATCTTGGGTGCTTCTTTGTCTTTCTACGTATATTCCTTCATAATGAGACCAATTATGGACCTTCAGACTCCAATGTGTTACTTAGAGTTAGTCCTGTACTCTATCTTATAAGATCCATGCTATACAGGTATATCTAGTAGCTGTTCTCAGCAACTCTGTTATTAGACCCATCTTGCTTAAATATACATGATTAGAACTGAATGCCCTATGCTTGGAACATGGTCCAGTTAACTCAACAGTGCCTTTAGGATATTGGGGGTGTGGGGTTTTTTTGTTTGTTTCCCGGTTGGTTTTGTTGGGTTGTTGTTTTTTTTTTCCTTTCCTAGCCATGTTGTACTGCTGCTTATTGTTAAATTAACTGTTCAAAAGATGACAATGTATTTTTCTTCCTATGTTGTTACCATCTGATGAGCTCCAGATTTGATGCAAAAATTCTTATTAATCTGATAGTGATTGACCTTGCACTCTGAACAGTTAAATGTCACCCCATTTCCATTATTCCAATCCTGGAGATCTTTTATTTTTTCTTGCATGATAACTCTTTGCATTGAAAAATGCCTCCCAACATTGTCATCTGCATATTTCATCAAGCAGTTCTGATTTTTTTTCTGATTAAACAAGAAGGGTCTCAGGAATGAGCCATGAAAAGTTTTAGCAGTAGCCTCCCAGACAAGGAATAAATCTGTAACCTGGTTCTGTCTTCTGTCTTGTCTAACTAGTTAATTTCCCTCTGTACAGCTTCCATCTTCTCCAGCTTCACCAGTAATTTGCTGTGGCACTGTGCCAGTTCCTTCACTAGTCCATCTGAGAGAGAACTGCTCTCTATTTCAATAGAAAAATCAGATATCTTATCGAAGATTACTGTTGATTTAAGACTGCATTAGCTTCCCTTGGTACCTGGCTATATTTCATTCTATATTCCATTTTCAAAATTTCTTCTGATCCTTGTGTCCTTCTGTACTATGGATGCTTCCTTCTTAAACATGGGGGTGGGAGGGTGAGGAGGGGAGGAAATAATCCCAGCTATGACTCAGGTACTTTCAGGCCTCTTAGATATTTTACAAGGCAAGTATACTGAGTTCTTAGGAACTGAAGATCCCAACTACATAAACTTCACTAAGTCAGAAGCCTGGTCAACCAAGATGCCCTTTAGGCAATGGAGAGAAATAGATGGCTCCAGAATATTATTTCAATCTTTAAGTAGTAATGATTAAAGCTCCATGAAGAAAAGAGCCTGGTATATTAAATTTTGTATAAAATTGCTCTTATGAGATTTTTTCAGTAGTCTTCTCAAGAGTGATTTTCTAGCATAAACTCAGTTTCAGATTTATCAGTTCCAGATGTTTGTTGTAGTCTCTGGAATGTCCTATGGCATTTTACCTTCCTACCACACCTGTAAAGCACCTACCAATAATCAATCAGGCATTTGAGATCCTTTTGACTTCTAATGTTAGCAACAGATGATGCAAGGCCCTTTCCCGTAAATGGTTGGAAGGGACTCATATTCTGTATGCTTTCGGGTTTTTTCGGGTTTTTTTGTTTTGTTTTGTTTTGTTTTGTTTTTTTTTGTATAAGAAACTTCCACTTTATAAAACTTGTGGTTTTCAGGGGTTTTTTTGAACTTGCTGTTACCAAGAGAGATGTCCATAGAATTGTGTTATTGCTTTTTCCCCCATATATATTCTCAAAATGATATTTTTAAGGAATTATTTCTTTGTGCTGTCCCAAAAAACATAATGTATTGAATAAAATTTAAATGTCATTATAACCACATTTAATAGCGATATCATAAACAAGAAGAATTTAACATAGTTTTCCCTATGTTTGTTAATTTTAAAAATAATTTTACAACTTTCAGATTCTTTTAGACTGAGAAAAGTCTATTTCCTACTTTAAAGGTGAAAATAATTTCTGATTAAATCTCTGATTAATCTCTGCATTTTAATGAAGTTTCTTTAAAATTATTCCAAGTATGGGATATAAAGGCATGCCATTTTATCAATGCTAATACATTTTACGCTAATGAAAATTTCAGTTCAGCTTTTTTAGGGCCTCTTTAGTGCTGAAGCTTTCCAGCAAGCCAGTTTGTTATAACCACAAAGCAAATTTTGAATTGGGAAGCAAGTATTCCCCCAAATTGGGCAAAATATTTTCCATATACCCTGGGATTTAGGTAAAACTTATAAAAATGATGTTTCAACCATTTTAATTTAGTAAGATTTTCCTTTAAGAGACTTTTCCATGCCCTGATGTTGGCTGACATTAAGCCCAGAACTTTAGCAGGCTCTTCACAAGGTTACACTTGAAGAGAATTCTTAAAAAAGATATTAGCAGCAGTAAGTACTCACTTGAAGAAGTGAAATAGATTATGCATAAACTGTTCAGAATCTTGTAACTTTTCCAAGGTGAGAGAGGAGAGGGGTGAAGATGTTTGCTTCTTAATAAAGGACTAAGTTGCTGTGCAAGAATCCAGGCAGAGACTCAACCTTTGTTTCTCAGAAAATTTCTTTCATCCCTGCTTGTGACAGTTTGGTTACAGAAGGAAAGGTGTGTGGGTTTTCTTTTTTTAAAGTTTTTAAATATGGAAATCTCAGAATCAAATTCACTACCTTAGCAAGCATGCACTCTGAAGCATGCTAGCATTTGAAATGCAGTATCGCTTGGAGTTCTTCAAACTGAGGAACAGGCAATACTGCCCAGTTGAAAGTATCACCAGAGCAGAGTGATCAAGAGTGATCAAGAGGCAGAAAGGAACTGTAGTGAGGGAAGAAGGCTGAAGGAGAAGGGGAGACAGCATCAAGGTGAGGGACTGTGTAGGTGTAAACTGGAATTTTTGCCCTCATGGAAAATGAGTACCAGTAACGTAATTAAAGTACTCCGTGTCTGGAAGAGGTCAAGAACAGAAAATGGTCTGTGGTGGTGTGCGGTGGTGCCGATGTAAACCGGAAGAAATATTAGAAGGGGAAAAACATATTTTAGTCTCCATAAATTCTAATAGATAATGGCAGAACATGTTAGGCACAGATATATAGTTGTGGTCTTTTCATTACTATGTTGTCATCCTGAGAATCCAATAACTCAGTGCATTTGTTTGACAAAAATTACATTGAATTTTGTGTCAGTCTTTCTCTGGCTTAAAATATAGCAAGATGAAATCAGATTTTTGTGGCATATCTATGTGCAGGAGTTTAAGAAGCTACCCTCCTAAATGTTCATCTCTGTCTTCTATCTCCTTTCTCTGTTCCCTTACCTCCACTTTTTTCCCTTCATCCCTTCAATGTAGCACTGTGTTAATGAATTGCTACACGGTTACCATCTGGTTTGGTGTAAAATCTGCTGGTTTATGTTAAACTGCTTCTCAAGATGACTGTGTAATGGTGTCTGTACTTACACACATGGAACAGTCCAGCAGGCATAGTGAAACACCAACTGATCTTAGCCCAGTTTTCAGATGATTTGCTTAGGATATGGGCATCCTAGTTTTGAACAAGTTATTCTTCTGCTGTCCCACTTCCATGTAAATTCTTGGCCTGCTCACAGCTTAGCTGTCCTGAGTGAAAGAATCCTGTCTTTTCTGGAAAATCCATGAAGGTCATTGCATAGCTATAGACTGAGGCACCTGCTGATGTATGAACAGGTCATCAAAAGAAGTCAGCGTTAATCCACAGCCATTTCCAACTTCCAGCCCTGTGCTTTTATCATTAGACATTTTTTGCCTGACAATTATGGCTTAGTTTTGACCTTGGGTCATTGACATCAGTAGAAGATAGATGTCAGTATCTTCAGGCAAAATCAAGCCTTGATGGCTGTTCACCGTTTTTCATCATTCTGTGGTCAGTTATATGAATCATACTGAGAAAAAAACGTTTTCTGTGTTCACTGAGAAGAGTATGGGATACACGAAAAGATGGATTTTAAGACTGGTTGAAGCATTATAAAGATCTAAAATTTCAAAGCCAAGGGGAACATTTCTGTTTATTAAATATTTTTCTCTTAACAAATGTATTCAGTTAAAATTTGCTGATGTACTCTGGCATAATTGCTTAAAAATGTTTGTGGGAAAAGATCTTAACTTTTGTCTCATTCAGACTGTATTAAAACCATTCTGCTGTCACTTGAGAGTGTTGCTAAAGTTCTACAACTCTTCCCCTCTTCTTCCTCTTTCCCTTGGAAAAAATATAGAAGAAACATGTCATGACAGCTATAGCTTATGACTATGGTATTGATTTAGCATATTTAAGATACAGAATACAGGATGATGTTAATAAATTACACAAAAGAAGGAAACAAGATATTGTCAGGTCAGTAACGTGTATGCAGTAAGAATGATAACTGAAAGAAACCCCACCAAACAAATCAGTCCTTGTCCATGCCTCCCTAATAATCCTTGATAATATTTTAATGGAAAAGGGCTAAGTTCAAAGTATGTCTGGAATAGTGTTAGAGACATCGCTGAAGCCAAGACAGCACAGTAGGATAATACATACCTGGGAAATGGTTTATTCTTTTAAAAAATGTGGTTTGTGCTTTTATACCGTGAGACCTCAGAAAAGAGATGCATCACTCACACTTCTTTATACAGCTCCACAAATAGGCATTGTATCTTTTGATGCAAATCCTCAGCTCTGTTCACCTGGGACAAGCAACTGCCTTGTGGCAAACAGTTCAGAGAAACAGCACTGAGGACCCAAATGTGGTAATTGCTCCAAACTCATTGTTACCCGCTTGATTTCATATAGTCATGGCCAAATCTTCCATCTGTCTCTGCCCTCCAACAAAGATTTCAGGACACTTGGAGCTGAAACCAAACTGTGGGGTTTTCTCTTTTCTTTTTTTTTCTTTTCTTTTCTTTTCTTTTCTTTTCTTTTCTTTTCTTTTCTTTTCTTTTCTTTTCTTTTCTTTTCTTTT
>JAVHNF010102947.1:2180-15859 GCA_034783455.1 Micropsitta finschii | reverse complement strand
GCCTCCCAGCAGGGTTTCTTGCTGGCAGCAGAGAAGGGGCCTGACCCCATCACTCCAGTCCTGCCTCGGGGCTGCTCCGGACCAGTGCCCCGCGGCTGGGGGGCCAGCAGCACTGGTGTTACTTATTATGGGAATGATGGTCCTGTGCCTTTTCCTTTGTGTTTAACCACAGCAGCTGTCAGTAGCAGTGTTACAGCTGTCAATTCCCAAATCCTTCTGCAGTTTGGCATTTGGGTAGTTGCCACAATGGCCCAACTTTAAGGCTTGCTGTTATACAGAAGGGCAGCTAATGCCTCATTTTTTCATGCACCATTAGTTATCTCCTTTTTCCTTTCCCTCCATCAGCTGTTCCTAGCAGTGTCTACAGCTGCCCTTGTCTCCTCACTGTGCCATGGGTGGTACAGGGATCTGCACTCCTGTTTGACACACCAGGGGGTGGCTGCCCTCCCTGGGACACAGCTTATCTCCTTGTCCTGACAGCTGAGTGTGGGATATGGATGTTACTGGTTAGATCACCACTGAAGCAGTTGAACTTTTGGTTTTGCAAGCCTTCATAGCTGATACCACAGCAATTGTCACCCTTGACCATTATATTACTGTTTGGTCTTTGCCTCTGTATCACTGAATAGCCAGCTTCTCCAGCACATCTTTCCCTATCTGACTGAGGGGTCTTCGCAGGCTGCCCCATCTGACAGCAGGAGTTTCCTGTCCTTGGACAGGAAGGACAGCATGGAGTAATTTGAGACATGAAACAATTGTTGAGCAAGCTTCACCACCTCCATCTATAGTACTTCATATAGCTCAACAAAAATTGTATAGGCCATGCAAATAGTTGTAATTTGCATGGGGAAGACCCAGGTCTGTTCCACTTCACATTCTTGGTTGTTTTGTGGTCAAACCAAATTGAGAGGGAGAGGGTCTGGTAACATTTAAAATGTTCTTTAATTTTTTTTTTTATTTTTTTTCTCTGTGTGTGACTTAAACCCTTTATGACTGAGGAAGCTGGTTCTCTGGTTTGCTGTAACTGTGTCAGTACTACTTTTCTGAGAGGTTTCTTACCACTGTGAGTATTCTGCATGGAGATTCTTGCTTCCTGCTCATGCTGCCTTTCCACAGCAAAGACAGTCCCAGGCAGCTAGGGCTGGCTCTTACCTGGAGATTTCCCCTCTATTGTGTGACAGCTCTTGAATTAGAGCTGTCACAGGACAGTGAAGGTCTTCACCTGCTGCTTCTAGCTCTTTGCATATGTGCTTCCAGAATGTCCTCTGCAGCTCTTCTGCTAGAAGAGCTCTTTGGGCTTTTGGAATCAGGGAATAGTCCCAGGGCACCTTAACATAGTCTGTAGAGGACAGAGTCATACGTGGAGATTATCAGGGTGACCCATTGCTCTGTCCTTGTCATGAGTGGTAGAGATAGTGACTTTCAGCACAGGAACAGAATAGATCAGTATGTATCACTCCATTGCTCACCTAGACAACACATCAAATATGCAGCACTACACCTCCCAGGTTTGTGCATGTGTATGGATAAAGACATGTGGGTATGACAAAGATATTGTGGGTGGATGCCACCTTCCTCCCCACCCCAACTTTGGCTTGGCTCTCCTGTAAAAGTAGCTGGAAATGACAGTGGTGCTAAGGAAGCTGCTACAGATGCAGTACCAGGATCACAGGGTTTCGTGCCTTGGCTATAAAGTTGATGTTGATGCCTCCAATCACCACCTTCAGGAGAGAAAAAAAGAGGTAAAAAGTAGTTGGAAGGACTTGAAGAAAAAGTTTCTAAATCTTCTTTGCTTTTCCTAGTCACTTTTCCCACCCTCTTGAGAGCTGGCTAATTTTCAGTGTTCTTATTTTGGATGGCTAGACACAGGTCTGTACAAATTAGGAAGAATGGAAATCTATATGTTGCTTTCTGAATTATTCCTGCTCATAGCAAGCCCCAGCATGGCAGGTGGGATGTTACTGTGTACATGTATGGGTGCTGGCAGTTTCTCTGTATGGAGAGAGAGTAATGTAAGGCGTTGCATGGGTCTGGTCATGTCACTGCCCTTGAAGCCATTTCTCCTGGGACAATTTCTGACATGCAAAAACTCAGAAACATTCATGCACTGTTGTGTAAGAAAGACAAGAAAATGGGGAAGAAGTGGACAGAAAAATGCAGTTATTTCTTGCAAGCTCCCAGGAGAAATTTCCACACCCAGTGACACTTTATGGAGCACTCTCTTATTGTCCTACAAAGCCAGAAAAAGCAATACATCTCCACAAACAGGAAGTTTCCAGGTTCTTTTGGGACATACAGGGTTTTTTTCTCATTCCATCAGGTGCTGGGTTATTGTCTCTGGAGTCACTGCCCTCTTTTATGTTGACAAATTTTACTGCAAATGGGGTTTAGAAAATTTTCCATCTCTCTGAAGACTACCTAAAAGAGATTTCCCATAAATTATGTGGCACACAAAAAATCCAGGAGAGTTAATAGAGTATTTTGATTATAATGGATCTTGTTCAGTATATGCTGTACCTTTTCTAATTTTTGCAACTATGAGCAGGAGGCCAACAAAAAGGAGATATTTATAAAACACGTATGGCTCAACAGCTCAAAATATCTCTTCTAGGTCTACTCCTGTAGACTCAAGTTCCCTGTTACTGACAGCAACACAGCTGAAGTTGTACATAAGGGCACAGTAAAAGGTGATTAAAGTTTTAATGGATTTGATGGTCTAAGACTTAATGGGATTAGGCCACTGTCAGTGTTCATTCCCTGTAAATATGGCTGGGGGGTGGGGGACAGGAAAGGATATTTATCTAAGACAAATAAGAAATACTAAAGAGAGAATGCCTGCCAGATTAAGGTAGGTCTCTTAAGATTGGCTTTTGTAAACAGATATAAATGTGTCCTGTGCTGTCAGCAGAGGCATTACAGAGAAGGCAGACAACTCACTGGCAGGGGTGGGGTTGTGTCCTCTCGCCGAGGCAGGTACCCCTTCCTCCGGGCTTTCTGTAGTTTGCCCAGGGCCATTGCAATTCCACTGCCCACTCTGGCATTGTTCTGGGTCAGAGCAAGGTCTGTTTGGCATTTCTTTGAGGAAAAGCAAAAACATCATCAAGACTGACCTGTTAGAAGCCTATGTAGGAACTGCTTAGAGGAGAATGCAGAAAATATGTGCTGTGAGAATTGATAGATTTGATCCCCCTACACCATAACCCTTTGGGGGGGCAAACACTGGGTTACCATACTGTATGAACACCCTGAATTTTAACACCCATAGGTGTTTCCCTTACAAGTTTCTTTTATTGCGTGCCTGCATGATGAGTTGGATAAGGCAGCGGGATGTACAGTACAGTGCTCTGGGAAGCCCAGGTACCTTCCAGTGTGCAACCCCACCACGGACAACAGTGTCCTGAGACTCCATCACAGGACAGGCAAGCTCAAGGATCAGATGTGAGGGATCTCTTTGGACTCTGGACCACCTGCTGTCTTTGCTGCCCTCCAATTTTTAATGCAAAAGTGGATGAGGACAGTAATGGTGCTCCTGAAAAAGGACGATGCAACCTCTAAGCTCTCATCTGTTTGCAGATACTGAAGTGTTTTCCTCTTGCTAGACTGCCAATAAAGTGATAGCATTTTCACCAAGCATTGTCAGAACAGACAGTACACTGGAGTACTTCCCCCTTCCCCTTCACTAAAAGGATACTGGAGTCCAGTGATTTTCCACCAGTTAATTCACTGAGCCTCTGTAACATAAAAGGGGTCAGTTCTTTGCCTGTGATCCCTTTGGACCTGCAGATGTAAAGAAAATGCCTACAGATGAGAAGGATTGAGCTGAAACAGCATCCAAGCAGAAGCACTGCTTCTAGCAGATAATTTATCTCCATAACCACATACTGTAAAAAATCCTGCAAACGTGCTTCAAGTTAGATAAAATTACAGTTGAAAGCATGCTGTGAGCTCACCCGTGCCCAAGATTAAACGGTGCTACAGCCCCTGTAGCAGTGTCCCTGAAGTTGTCTACTTCCCCAGAACCCAGGTGAGCAAAGGCTAGGGCTTAGGTTGGTTCTCACCTGGCTTCGCTGAGAGCTTGCTGGATGGCTTCTTCAATGACCTGGCCTGAGGCAGCTTGCTCCTTGGGACAGGGCACTGCTATCAGCATCCCGCTGCTCATGCCCAGCCCCAGAGCACTGGCTGGGAGAGGACAGGCACATCATTAGTGGTTCTCCTTGGGTAAATCAAATGCTGAAGGAAAATGACAGAGAAGAGTGGGTGCAGAGCGAAGGAACCCACAGAGCTGGAGCTCCTGTTCTTAGCTGACCCAAGGACAGGGTCTGGTCTTTTCCAGCTACCAAACAGTTTACATCTGCCTATTTCTTTTGAATCAGTACAATAAAGGGGCAAAGAATTTGTTTTTCTAAAGAAAACTGACTCCACTTCTGAAGGCTCAGAAACTAGTTTTGTAAACACATTAACATATGTGTTCCTTCACCTCACCAGTGTGAACAAAACACATCTCAGCATGTCAAGGTGGCTGCAGCTAGGTAAGAAACTTGCTGTAAAAACTGAATTTCACTGCTGCTTTATAAAGTACTGAAGCAGGAATGAGGGAGGTGGGATGGCTTGGTTTTGGGGACAAACTCTTCTCCAAAAAAAGCTCTTCTCTTTAAAAAGTGCCTTGTCCAAATGTGATTTTTGTGTCCTGCTCTTCCAGAGCCCTACATGGGCCTTTTCTTTCTGAAACACACCAATGAGTTGAGCTGCCTCCTCTTCATCCCGGACATGATATGGTGCTTGGAAACTGCTCTGGCGTGAGAAGAAGGCTGGGAACTCCCTTGACTCTCCAAAGGCAGCCATACAAACTCCCTGTGTCTCCTGCAGCAGTGGAGGTGAGACCAGCAGTAATCAGGAGAGGAAAAGGGGGCCCATCAAAAGAAGGGTCTTTTTCCTAGAAACTGTCATTCTTTAGCACAGGGTTTGGTTATTTTATGCATCCCACTCTATTCAGTTATATCCCCAACACTTTTTGAAGTAAAGAGCCAGCCATGGTAACTGGTTAGATAGAATTTGGCTTCCGCAGGAGATGTGCATGTCTTGAGCTTGTGCTCGGAGCTGATCAAAAGCCATGCAGCTGTCATTAGGGCAACACTGAGTCTAAGGTAACAACTTGTGATCTGAAGATAGGTTGTGAGCTGACAGGAATATAAATGAGTTCTGTTTGTGATTAAGAAGTACTGATGTTGGCTGTCACCGGAAGCGCTGGCCCTGGTGGTTCCCAAACCTTAAAAAGTGACTCCACTGAAAATCGTTTGATTCCCATTTTAATTATGATTATATTTTAGCATTTGATGGATATAGCTTGCCTGATCCACCAGTTCTGGAGTATTGATAGATTTGACTGCTGCAGATACAACAGCAACTGGAGTTTGTCCTAGCTCTGTCAAGTCAGCAATCACATCCAGACCTGTCAAGGGACAAGCAGCCATTGTGTTAGTGACTGTGTTGTATTCCAAGCAAATGTGATCTGCCCTCCTAAAAACCTGCCTCTGCCTGGGATGCCACTGCCTGCTTTTGTAACCACTTAGATTCAGAAACAAATATTACAGGTTTAGATCATGCCTTTAAGTGTTGAGACAGAAAAAGATATTGACAAAAAAAATCACATAGCTTAGGGCAGAGGTACAGCCATGTACTGTATCTCTCAGCTCTTTAATCACATCAATAAACAGCATGTAAAGTTTGGTAGAAAAGAAAGAAGAAGGTGTTCTACAGCAAGGGCAAAGTTCAGGGAAATGGAATATAAGTAGATTTTGATTTTGGTATTGACATCACTGGAAAAAAAAAAGCCACAGGAGCTTTGCCGACCTCAGGAAATTCCCTGGTCTGAAATTTACATCTGAAAGGATGGCATCCAGCAGAGCAATGCAGTTATGCTGTGCTAGGAATATATACAGCTAAGAAGACAGAATGTACTTAAAGGTCACAAACTACACTGCCAAGTCTGGGCCATTTTCTAGAGAGAAACAGGTACTTCTAACACAGACTAGGGCCTAAGCCTCTTTTGTGGTTACACACTCGTCCTCCTCAGCTGAGAGGGAGTCGGTAACAACACTGTCTTCCAAGCCACTATCAGGTTATCCAGCCATTACAAAGTGGGAAAGGTACAGTCAGCTCCTGTTGTGCCAGCAAACAATATCCACATAACCCCATGTAAACACAAGATAAACTCCCAGCCTCTTAACAACTGGTTAGTGCTCAAGAGGAGTATTTTGAAGCTTCTGGAAAGGAGACACCAGGGAAAAAAACATCATAGTATGGTCAAGAAGAATGATAACTTTACTCTTCTGCAAGACGAACTGGGAAAATGGAAAAAGATGGAATGAAATAAAGCAGAGAAAAGTAGAATGTATTGATTTTCTTACTGTTCTCTCCTCCCCGATGGACACCTCCTATGCCACCTGTCACAAACACAGGGACTCCTGCTTTGTGTGCGGCAATCATTGTTCCAGGCACAGTAGTGCCACCGGACAAGCCCTGTCAGGGGACAAAGTCACAGTCAGCACCCAGGATGACATGGAGAATGTCACATGTGAACAGCTATGGTTGTGATCTGACACACAGCAATGTCACAACAGCCTGCTGTCATTATCTGACAAGTGAAATACTGATACAAATATTTTATTAGGCAAAACCACAGAAGAATCATGGTCCCTGCTACATAAGCTGCTCTTGCAAAGGCCTTTGTTCACCAGGGATTTCCAGGGCTTTTCAACCAGAAGGCTTCATAGGCAGCTAGTGTCACCTCAAGATGTCACTTTAAGCTTGTGATGGCCTGCATGTCACATAGTTTATATGTAACATGATGATGCCTTATCATGCCAATAATATTCTTAGCCCAGTGCTCATGGCTTACCAGCCAATCCAGAATGACTTTTCACTAATCCTATGGCTGCTATTCCCATATTTTGTTGTATTTTGATTCCAGATAGGACCACATTTGAACTTGCCAGTAAAATACCACTTTACATAATGTTTTCAAGAAGTTTAAGAGCCACCTGTCTTGAAGCTGAAGAGCATTACACTATAGCTGTAGAGAAAACACTACAACAGAAAGTCTGCAAACCATACCTGGCTGAGGACGAAAGGAAGATCTCTCTGAGACACTTTAATTACATTTTTACTGCTTGCCAAGAACTCAAGTTCCTCACCTGTGAGTCCTACATGGATTTGACCTCTTAAGATACCTACAGTGGCTGGCACTGCTCCATTTTTTTGTTACAATTTCTTCCACATCTCTGGCCATGCTAAAATAAGATAAACAAAACAACAGTCACAAAATTAATGAGGCAAACAATCAGACAAGAAAACTGCCATGTTTGGTGGCCATTATTCCCAGCTTCCAGTTTTATACAGTCCTTGTGATTTCAGCAAAGTCCAGTTCCTCTTCTGTATCTTCCCAGTGGCAAAAGTCTTTGCACTTGAATTTGCAGAAGTGCAGAGGTCCCATTTTCAGGGCAGCAATGTCTAAGCTTTATGCTTCATTTTTGAGAAAAGGAAACATTGCTTGGTGTACAGGCAAATCTGGATGTACAATAGACTACTGAAAACCAGGGACTGCCTCAAAATAGGATCTTTCTATATCTATTACCCATTATTTCTCTGAGATCACAAACCTTCACAGAAACCTCAGGTAATTGAAGCCCTACTCAGAAGACCAGGATATATTTTCACAATACAGGCAGTTAGATACAGAGTAACAACAGTGCCTGAGGATACTCCAGGGCTGCAGTCTAGGTCTTTCTAAGCTTCACAGGTTTCTTATTTCATCGATCATACACTATCCTTTTTAAGAGCAGCTTCTTCCTTTCTGAGCCATCTGCATATACGTTAGGCAATCTGTAACTACTGAAACTCCCTCCTTCCCAAAATCAGGTTTTTAGAGTTTCATTCTAAGAACGTCAGGAAGAATAACAGCTAGGTATAAATCAAGATCGAAAATCAATACCAAAAATTTCCTGTGCTTTCTGGAAGCAAGGATGGAGAGTGCAATGATTTCTGGCACTGTAACCCAATGAAACACAAGTCTACTGAGCATCAGTAAATGAAGGGTAGAGGTTGGAGAGGTTCTATGCAGGGTACAGAAGGCAGCAAGAGGGACCAGTAGCTCTTACAGTAGCTGCTCTGAGTGACAGCAAAGAACAGATTTCACTACTGTATTCCAGTCCTTTTTGCATTATGAAAGATATGCCAAAAGAAACCACAGAGTGTTTTCAATGTCTGTACAAACTATGCAGCTGAAAAAGGCTGGTAGTTCTTTCAGAGCAAGTGACGACATTATCTGCTGCCACATTTTAAAGGAAGCCAGAGATGTATGGTGTTGGAGAAGAAGATAAATAGGTACCCCGTATGTGTCCTTAAAAGGACAAATACAACTGGTTTACACCAGAGCTCATATTCTGCATGCCTGACAATTTCCATTTGCTCTTACAGGGGTTTTGGCTTGACCAAGAAAACCAGTCCTGATACACCAGTTATATGCCTGTTCTTACAACTTTGTTAAACGAGGAACATCAAAATCAACCACCTCAAATTCTGAGGATAGGCCATGCCATGTGTAATGATGGTGCTTTCCAAGGCTATGACTGGTCTCCCCTCCATCAGGGCTTCCTGTACAGAAGGCTGAATCCTGACATAAGCACCTGGGGATAAACACAGAAAAGTGAATTATTTGTGTGGATATCTGAAGTTACTACTGAGCTGTTTTATAAAAGGCAAATTGTCATCATCACAATAAATTTATCCCCCTCTTCAGTTGTTCTTTGGGGTGAAGTCGGAAATAACTTCACAAAGGCTAAAGCTTCACTTATGTAAGTGAAATATTTGCAAAATATCTCTGTTGTTGGTATGAACAATAATTCTCATCATCATCACTGAGTGTTCCTCTGCCACCAGTTTTGCAGCTGCATTGTCATTGGCTCCAGTAACATTACTTTAAATTAACATTATTATGAACAAACTGAGCCCTGAAACCATGCCCAAAGAATACATTCTAAAAGAGTGGAGAGACCAAGGATACCATAGTAACTCAACATATTGTAAGACTATTGTGCATCAAGACTATTGTTGCTCTTTGTTTTCCTCCCAGAACACTGTCAGCAAGGTCCCTGCTGCATTCAAATGAGGAAAACGCTTTTCACCCACGAACTCTTTCAGAATACACTACTTACCATGCAGAAATCTTCTCACATGGGTGGTCCCACATGCCACAGCAGACACATGTTTTCCCAGGCTACAGGCTATCTTCCCAATCATCTTTTGCACTCCGTGCTGAGATAACAAAAGTCATGTAAAAACAAAAGCAGTAATTTAGCAGTAATGTGACCATGGGAAGCTAAACATACCATTTATTGCCTTGATCTCGGAAGGTAAACAACCCTTGCCCAGGAGACTGCCTGGAGACTCGTGGTGCTTCAAGCATGAGCCAGGCTATCAAAGCAAAATGTTAAGCTGCAGAAATGTAGTTGGAAGGGTTCAACTAGCCCGTTGTTAACACTGGGCTGAAATCGTGGGGAAGCAGAGTAACAGATGAGAAGTAACAAACTAGAGAGAGGTTGGAAGTAGACAACTTTAATTTCCAAAGCTACTTGCTCATGACAGATTGCAGGCTCAGCCACTGCCAACTCCAGCCTGAAAGATCACAAGGAGCAATGTACAAGGCGGACGCAGGCAGAGAAATGCTATAAAGATATGAATCCAGCTTTTGCTGGTGTCTGGGAGGAAACAGCAGTTCAATAAAACAAAGAAAGGAGCTGGGAACTGGTAAACCAGGCTGTAAGTACAAGGAGGAAACAGCAGCTTTCCCTAGATCCCGGAGAGCTTTATGCAGGCTCAGGTTACATCATCCTTCTTACCGCAAAGCCGTGGAAGCAGAGCAGCAGTTCAGCCCCGGCAACAAACTCCAGAACTACTCTGGTCTCTTAGCAACTCCTATTCACTTTAATTACATTCATTTCCAAACAGAGAAAGACGGGGAGAGAGCTCTAAAGGTTAAGAGACTGCTCTGGTCTGGGCCTTGGGGCAGTTTCACTCAATGCCTGTCTCCACTTATTTTCCCTGGGCGTTTTGCTGTATCCCTCCAGCCTTTCTATTCTTCACACCTTCACCAGAAGGAAAGGATTCCACTCTTCAATCCTTTGCACCTATTGTTAATTTAGATGGCAAATCAATTAAAATAAGTTCTGTGCTCATGTTACATTCAGGAGAACAGGGCTCTGAGCCCAGTGTGTGGCACTAGAGCTATATAGAAACATCATTTACCCCAGAAGAGTATTTTTGGCCAGATCTGAAAATTTCAGCTATACAGGACATCTGGGTTGTCTAAGTCAAGAAAAGAGGGTCTGGTTCAGCTAGACACGATACACACCATTCTGAAACAGTAAGATTTTCCACTTTCCAAATCCTTTTTAAGGATAAAAATCTTAATCAAGTTTATGGAATCATATTACGACAGCAAAGTGGCAAAAGCTCTTACTTCATGCTTACAGCCTCTGCCTGTGCAGTGCTAAGCTCAGCAGCCTGAGTAGTTCATGCAAATGTTTTGGTATTTCTCTGTGTGTGTGTATACACCCCTTGCTCTCCAGAGCAAAGTCAGCTTTGGAATAAATTCGTTAAGCCAATAAGGTTACACCAGGGATCAGTTAAGCTGCTTGAGTTGTGCGCTGAATGTTAACAACCCCCAAACCCTGGAGCACAACAGACAGGAGTGCCCAAGCTGTGCCAGCTGGTGGATAAAACCCAGCTGGTCAGCACCTGAAACTCAATACGACTTAGCTGATGTTCACTGGAAACTCAGCCAACGCTTGGCCTGAGCTGCCTGAAAGAGTCTTGACGCTTGGCAAGTCTTACAGCAAGACCCATCCGATCTCTTGCTTTGCAATGAAACTTTGCAGACTCCTCTAGCACAGACAGGCTTTCCTCCCTCCCCCAAACCTTCCCTGCTCCTCTCTCCCCATGATCGATCCAGTTTATCCAACCTCATGGAGCAATGACCTGGCATGTCTCTTACCTCTGGGTGTCCGTCTCATGCAGGGAGGCTGGGTGGGTGCTGAAGCAGTGCCTGGACGGCCCTGGAGAAAGCAGGAGGACAGGGGGGCCAGAAGCAGCACATGGGGGTGCGCAGCCCAGTGTTCCTGGCAAAGAGAACCCATTTATTATTAACCACAGGCAGCTGACCTCTGCAACTGCTTGATGCCTGGGGTGCAGGGGACCATTTCACAAAGGGGCGAGGAAAGCTGCTGTGATTATTTTTGTTCCCATGGTGCCAGATTCCCCCCTCACTCTTTAGAAGACTTCTCTCATTTTTCAGATTCCTTTGCTGTTTGATATATTTTTTTAATGTGTGAATTCATTGCTCACTGAAACAATGCCTCTGCAGACTGAGCCCCTTTGTACTTGTTCCTAAAAAGCAGAGGAATTGCATTCATGCCTCCCCCACAACTTTGCCAAATACAGCTGTTAAGCTCTGGGTAAGAGCTCTACCCAGCTCCGGTCTCCCAAGTGAGGAAAGCTGTAGGTCTAAAGACAGTTGTGGTGATACTCTATGATGCAGACACCTGGCTACACCAACACAAGCTGTGTTCGCAGGGGACGGACAACTATTGTACTCTCCTACTGTAAAGACAATCTAATCTAGCAGTTCCAGGGTGGCTTTGAAAGAGGACTTTGAAATGAATAAATCTTTGTCCCCTCATAAAAAGCAAGAATACTTTGAGATCTAATATACCGATTATTACAAATGTTTTGATTTTATATTCTGCAGAACGTATGAGAGTTCAGAGTTAAATTGCTACCCATGAAGGCATTGATTTACGGGATAAAAGATGAACATGATTGTATGCAGCTTCCATACATAACATAAAACCAGCTGAAGTAATTGCTAATGCATTGCTAAAGTAATCAGTGTCATGGAACTGATATGACTGCAATCCATTAATCAGGAAATTGTAAAACATAGGTTGTTAAAGAAGTATCTGCACTTTACACTTATCCCTTTCAAAAGAAGTTTCCTGCAACTTTTGTTTAACTCAGCAGTAATGAATGTCACCTTCTTTTCTACATACTTCCAATCTCTTCAACTAAACACATTCAAGAAATTTCAAACACAGCTTGCTGAGTTGCAAAGACAATCTGCCTCTGGCTTTTGCTATGCATCTGGAGGGAATTTAAATGCAGAAATGATAAACTGCATCCTCAGATACCATAAATGGATTCTGAAGATCCTCTGAATGGTATCTTCTTCCTGAGGGGATGGGTAGCCAGATGTATGGAAAATAAAATGTGTAGGTAAAGTAGCATTTTTATAAAATAAACAAAAATTAAAATGATATGATTTTATTTTCAGTTAAATCTATTTGGAAAGACTGCAGTAGTGTAGGAACCATTTGGGCTATCACATTTTTGGTTTGCTACCGGGCAAGGTGATTTAGTAATCAAGCTGGTCACTCAGCTTCCAACTCTCAACATCAAGACTATGTCAAGATGATTTTATGCAGTGGGCACCCAGTTCAGTCTGCCAGATAAGTCAGGGTAAGAGTGTGTTGCTCGATCTGCCATTTTTCTCCTCAAACCAAGTGGAAAATCAGCTTGTTGGCTTTCCAGCATGACCTGTAGGTCCCAAGACAAAATGGGGCCGCTCAAGCAGCTCTCTGAGGGCACTCCTGCAGTCTTGTACACATCCCAGGTTTTGATTTGGTTTTGGGTTTATTACAATGAAAATAAGATCTTACATGAGCAATTTTTCAAGGGCTAACTCCAACTTTTGCTGTACTATAAAAGCCACTGAGGCTTGCTGAGCCAAGAAGAGAGTGGGCCAGTTTGATACCTGCCAGCTCCTGAGAGACAGGCTGGTCATGCTGTTCCCAGCGTGTTTATGAAATGTGATGTATGGCTTATGATGGTATAAGGGCTGCGGTGGCAGTGAGGACTACAGTAAGTGGCTGGCAGAAGAGAAAGCCCTAGAAAACAGCTGGAGACAGTTTGCTTAGGAGACCTGGGGAGAACTGCAGATAACTCCCTCCTCTGCTTGCTGCAGTGTTGGCTGACTTTCCAGTCCTGTCTGCCTGCAGTGACCCTGAGACCTTGCTGCTGGTACTTCCCCCTCTTGGGCCTCAGATGTATAAGTTAATATTAAACAGGTTGCCGGGTAAAATGGGAGAGGCTGGGAACAATGAAGTCATCATGGCAAATTCCTACAGCCTGCTGGGTGCTACGCCCTGGGGCTACCCTTCCATTTTCATCTATGAGTGATTCTTGCCCCAGCTACCATCTCCCCTGAAACCTCTTCTTCTCTCTCAGGGGCACCACTACCGAAGGCGTTAGGAAAATGAGAAGCTCCACATTAATTTTTGTCATGTCTCCCTTGAGACAATATTTTCCTTTTCCTGCATACCTGATTTCAAAGAGTCTATTAATCTGCAGCAGTTCTGTGGGCTGGGATTTGCTTATTGGTGTTTCTCAATCGTGAAGCTTGTTTCTAGGCCACCAGCATCCAGGAGATGTATTAGGGACATGCAGAGTCATACAGAACACTCTTATTTAACCATTTGTTAAATTGATGATTGATGTACTCTAGGTTACCCTGCTCTTGCAGGGGGGTTGGACTAGATGATCTTTTGAGGTCCCTTCCAACCCTTGGG